>JBBPKE010000060.1:29625-50636 GCA_038089095.1 Tylopilus orsonianus | reverse complement strand
AGCACCTCCCGCACGCGGTCGATGCGCCATCGTCGAACGTCCTCGGGAAGCTCCCCATCAAGACCCCGCCCGACCCCGCTCTTGCCGCCCGGGACGAACATGCCGTCAAAGCCTGTGCCGATGACGTCCCAGACGGTCGTCTGTGCGCGCCTCGGGTACGCGTTGGCCAGCTCGGGTGAGACGATGCCGATGAGCGCGCGGAGGTGGGGCGTCGATAGCCGTGGACGGGGGCGTAAAAAGAGCTCAAGGTGGGATTCGCCGCGCTGGGTGTACGACTGGGGGTGGTCGCCTGTCACCATGGACAAGAGCGTAGTTTTGCCCGATCCTGGAGGCGGTGGGGTTTGTTTGGTGCGCAACGGGATATGACATGTAAAGAGGGCTCATACCATTTGCACCTTGGAGGTGCCAGCGCTGGCCTTCGCGAATGGTCCAGTTGATTGCTTGTAGTACCTAGGTCGTAAGATGAGCCGAGCTCGCGAGATGGAAAGCGATAATGTTCCACCTTGCGCTCCCCATATGAGACATTGACGTTTTTCAAAACGACTACTGGTTTTCCTTCCCCCTCTGTTTGTTTAGTTGAAGTTGTGGAGGCCATCGACGTCGCCCTGCTCAATTGAGCGTTCTGAAGCTCTTGCTCTTTAAGGATATCGTCCTTGGTTCCAGTAAGAACCTTGCCATCAGAAACTAATACGAGATGCGTGATCCAATCCGGAATAGGATCCTGAACTCGCAAGCCGATGATAATTCTTGGACGACGTGCTTCATGAAGAGTTCGGAGGACAGATAACAAGGTCGGCCGATTGTCCACGTCCAGGCCGGCTGCAGAGTGCACGTCAATCTCGTGGGCGCCGCTCGGGTATGGCAAATGGCAAACAGACTTAGAGGTTCGTCGAGAAGCAAAAGCTCCGGTTGAGCGAGTATGGCTTTTATGATGCGTGCCCTGCGGGTCTGTCCATTGGACAGAGCCACCAGAGGCAGGTCGAGGAGCGACGACAGGCCCAGTCTCGCAGACAAGTCGTCAAAGATGGCCTTTTTCACCTTGTCGACAGCCAGTTCCTCCGATGTCTTCGACACCTGTGCTTTGGGTTGAAGGTTCAAAAAGTCGTACTCGCCAAACATACTCTCTCGAAGCGTGATGCGATCTTCCTCCCGGACGGCGCCATATCGCACAGTGTAGTCATAGAACGCGTTTCCCGCCGAACTGGGTCTATGAGCAAAGGACACCAGAGAAACCGCGGTATGCGAATCTCTGTGTGGATTGGACAAGAAAGGGAATAGCCCACCGGGAGGTGGAGGCGGGGGGTCAATCCGCAAATGTCCGCGCAGTGTCTGCGCGCGCCAAACGTCAGTACCGTTCTCAAGGCCAGAGTTGTGTAAGTTACCTGCAATAGGGCCGTCTTTTGGTTGGCCCCTCGCCCTATGACTGCCCAATTTTCGCCATCTTTCACGGTCCAGTCGACGTCACGGAAGACAGGTGAGGCGACATTCGAGTCCCCGAACCGGTATACGTTTGACTTGGGAATGTGAAGGACTATTTTCTCGGCAGAACCGAGAGTGTAAGCCCTTTCAAAGAAGGCGGTAGCACTCCGGGGGCTGAAATGGATATGAATGGTTGGTTTGTGCCAAGCCAGTCTGAATCATACTATTTGCCGTGTGTCTTGGTCAAAAGCGTGTCTGCAACGTGCAACCGTGTCGGAGGGTGTCCGAATATACCTCGAGAACACATCATTACTTGCCTGTGAGCGTTCAGGTACTAGATGGCTCTACAAATTCCGGCCGAAATACTATTGTTCACGTCGGAGCTGCATTCCGACATGGTGTCAACGAGTAACATGGTGGTAGAAGGGCTCGCACAGCAATGACGCTCGAGCATCGAGTCCCCCGACTCTCAAGCTGCTCTGCTGGCAGGCTACTGCGAATGACTACATCTACGGGACTGGACACACGGGTTAAATATGCCTTTACAATCTCCAGATGTGAACAAGGTCAAGTCAGTCCGTGAGATTATAAGTATTAAACTGTCTTTGACTTCAGCGACTGATCTAACAACATTGGTTTGATCACGTACGACGCAATCCTCGAACAGCACACTGGAATTGACGATACCCTCGAACACCATTTGTGCGATAATCTGAGGGAGATGAGCAGCGGGCGCCCCATCTATTGCCCCTTGTATGACCTGCGCGTTCCGTGATGGGTCATTAACACTGCCTTCCGTGCTCTTGAAGCGCGTGGCTTCCCTGACATATGCTGCTCTGAACACAGATTACATGAGGGTGGAGTCGTGGATGAACGTTGACTTTACAGTTTTCGCACCTCGTTGACAAGAGCTCTAGCAGTTGGGCGTCAATGTCATCCAGCGCATCTCGGATTTAACCGAGTGAGAAGCAACATGTGGACCCGTTTGCATATTGGATCGTTGGTTCCCCCCATGGTACTGTTCTGTTCGCATCTGAAATAGGGACGCGGGGTAAAGGATTGTAGTAGCACAAGTCTGTGCCATCTTCGGCTTCAGGTGCGCAGGCGGTGATCACGACGCATAACGCTAGCACGGAGGTCAGGAAACCAGAAATGCCCGAGTAAAATTTCATCGTGCTGAGTCCTAACTTGCGTGTTTGCTTCCAATTTACGCGGCGTCGGAGCACGCCGCAATAATTAAAGCTTAAAGTATAAGATAAAATAGCTTGTCCCAAGTGCGATGCAATATCCGTTCCATGGGTGGAAGTTGAAACGCTGATACTACGGTAATGCAATGCACACCACCCCCACCATCCTGGCCAGTACAAGCATTCACTGCACACTATTTCGAGGGGCGAAGAAGTGTATTTCGATCAACGGACACGACCAGAAGGGGACAGAAAAGAAGGTAAAAATATAACGACGATGAAGGACAAAAGGGCGACACGAAAAACAAGCCATACACGTTTCAACCAGCGAAACAATAATGACTGATCTTCAGCGTCCGAGTTCACTTGATCGAGGCTAGAACCAGTATCCGCAGCCGGGGTACCTGTCATCACAGTCAGTAGTTCCGTGCTCAGTGCGGCATCGACGGAGACAGTCGCGGCTCTGACTTACTCTTGATTCTCAATCGGCCCGTGTTACCCGACAAACCATCCATTTCCTCACCGGTCCTAAACCTTAATACCCCACAACTCTCGCTCTCTATATGTTGGCATAGCGCGCTGAGTGTCGTGAACTTGGTGCGACAGGTCGAGAATGGGCAACGGTATGTTTTCTCTTGGTGTCTTGGGCTCGCGAGATGGCGGTTGAGGTCGTCCAGAGTCTGGAAAGGATTGTGGCAGAGTATGCACTCGTACGCCTTAATGTAGCTGTTCCACGACCGCTGTGAGGCGTAATACCGGGTGTCCTCACTATCAGTGAGGAGTCGCGATGGGAGAGCGATGACATTGTCACGGTCGTTGAGCCTGATCCATTGGTTGATCATGCTGCGGTTGGCACCGGACGTGCACGACCCAGACTCAAGGTGAAGTACCATCGCAGACACGCTGACAAATGATTGCGTGCAACCACGAAATGCGCATGGCACATTCTTCGGGCAATGCACGCTAGAGCTCATGTGCTGGGACAAGTGTCAGTCAGCTGCCGAGACGCCAGATCACAGATGTGCTCACCACTCGCAGGTTATTCTCAGAGCTGAAAACACGCCTACAGTCGGTACAGTAGTGATGAGAATCCCGGTTGTGGTCATGTAGGCCAAGAGCGCTCTGGAAGAACCGGTTACATGGGCCACAATAGTAGTGTTTGTCGAAGCAGTGTGCGATCAGGGACTGGTGGTCCGCAAAGTTGGTGTTGCACTGGCGACAGTAATGGTGTTTGGGACTGTCAATGAAATGTTGCCTGAGACGCAACCGAGAGTCAAAGTCTCTATTACAGTCATCACAAATGTGGTGATTGCCAGAGTCCAAAATGTGTTGTTGGTAAGAGGTCCAGTGTTCGAATGAGCGCTCACAGCGCTCGCAATACACGTCTGACATGCTGGGCTGGTACGCGTGTATTTTCCGCAGGCACACGCTTGCCAAGAGGCTGCCCATTTTGGGGCATCCCGGGCGGGGCCACGTCGGGGGGCTTGTCCCAGCGCAAGGCAAAGGTTGCAGCGTTTATTTGTCGTCCTTGTTGTCAGCATTCCACCCATTATCGAGGTATGTCACATTTCCATGGATGCATATATCAGCGTTTCACCCATTATCATGGTGATCACTGAATTTGGACCGGTCTAACAGGTTATGAACCCGAAACTCGCGTGCGTATAGACCATCCAACGAATTGACAAACACTTGCACGATGGGCAAGTACGATCACACCTGTCAGCTTTCAGGTGCCGAGAATTACGCCCAATGGCGGCGTCAAATGATACTCGCCCTGCAAGGGAAGAGGCTTTGGAATCATTGCAGTAGTGGGACAGATCCTCAGGATCCGGCTGAACTCGCTCCCCCAAAACCAACCCCAACGGACCCCGCCAAAATCACTGATGATGAACGCGAAAATATTCTGGATTGGCTTGCCAAGGACACGCAAGTCAAGCTCCTGATAGATAACAAAGTTTCAGCGGCTGTTGCAAGTCAAATTAGCGACTCTCAGACTGCTTGCGAGCAATGGGATCTCTTATCTCAGAGGTACGCTGGGAACAGCCTAATTTCACTCTGGGAGCTTCGAGGATCCGGGCGGAGAAATTCAAAGATGTGAGAGACATGCCTTGGTACCTCAGAGTTTTTGAAGATGCCAGACGTCACTTTGTCCAAATGGGAGCTACCTACACGGCGAGGCCACCTTTGATTTATTGCAGGGCTTACCAGACACAATCGAGTGGCAGAACTTTAAGGGATCCGTGCTGAGTAGCATGTCTAGCACCTTGGGATTTACCACGTCTCCCTCCCTCACCCCTGGAAACTTTTCCACCACTACTCCCCCGTCCATCACCTTTGATGACATCACCCGACTATTCACTGGGAATACAAATGTTATCGTTGGTCGTCAGAAACTCACAAGTCCAGCATCGGTGAGACAGCAAATGTTACCGCTTGACGTCTCGTTGGCTTTTGCGACCTGCGATCGGAGGACACGCAATTCGAAAGGAGAAGGAAACTGTACTGTTCCCATTTTGTTGGTCAAAAACTGGTGAGCTACCTCGGCTAGCTAGGGGCCGACTAGTCGATGAGATTGTTGGCATGTAAAGGGGGAAAAGGCGGCTTGCTAGCTTTTGAGGAGTGAATATGTATAGGGGCCACTGCATGGAGGAAGAGGGTCAGTGACCTGGAAATAAATTAAGATGAGAGAAATCAGCACCCGTGTTAGTTATCGTAGGTGTGACTGCAAGTGAGGATCACGATGGCAGGTAATGGTCGTCCAAGGAAACCGTATATGATGGTGGAACCCCGAGTAATAAAGGAGACGATGCAGATGACGGTCATCTACGTACCTTGCCTTACGGAGCCCACATCACTCCGTAATATGACGACGCCTACTGTAACTGGTATGCGCTAGCCTAGTGCACTTGAGCGACGTGAGTGGGGGGTGGTCATCGGCGATGATGGAGAGTTGAATGGTCGCGACTATTCGGCGGGGGCTCATACCTATGGATTACCCTACTCTTGCAGTCTGTTCTCAGGCTGACAAGTCAAGCTATTGCTACTCGATCCAAGCGTACACATGTTCAAAATTGAGGTGCCCATCATTGCGATCCAACGCTACGACCCTCAAATTTCAAACGGGGTCACAAGTGAGGTAACATTTCATCACTCACCTGCTTGACAATGGCCACCGGAACCGGTAACGCTCTCATCACGATGATCATGATCCGGACTTCGCTTCCAATCCCCTTCGTATTCGGAAACGGAGCGTATGGCGGTGGGCGACACAGGAAACACGCTCAAACGAGGTCCTGGCGGCTCCTTCCCCATCACGTCCGATTCCGATTTCGAGCCTGGGGTCAGCTCCTACCTCATCTCCACTCAGCTGCCGCAGCCAAACTCATGTCTGGGCTCCGGTTGGGCGATGCACCGTCGGTGCTATGTTGATCAATACCAGTGTGGGGACTGTCAGTGCGCCGGGACGGAGGTGTTCGTAAATATCCGAGTTCCTCGGGGTTCAAACACGGAGCCAAAGCTGGGAAGCATCGTAGACCTGGTCTGGGTGCAGGCATCAGTCTGTACCTACCTCTGCTCTGTCAGGCGCCTCGCTCTTCCGAGACTGTGTGCTTCGACGGTGCCTAAGACCTACTTTGCATATGCTAGCCATTGCGTGTCTGATGACGTCCCCACTGTCAAGTGTCCCCTGCATATGATTGACACCGACAGTTGATCATCGATCATGCCCCACACATCACCCAACATCACAGGACAGCTTCAATGCGAGACAACAAGTAAGCAACTCGATATGATACAAAACTTGGAAAGCACGACAAATAACAAAGTACGAACCGTCATCAACGTCAAACCGAGAACGCCTTTCCCGCACTGAACAGCGCCGAAGTTGTCTTGGACACCACAGCCCACTCGGGCAAAAATTGCATCACTTCCTCCAATGACGGAATCGCACCCCCGGATCGTCCCCCTCCAATCGTTGCACGCTCATACTCGTCCCACCCACAGCTCACCCGTCCCTGTAGTCCTTCATCTGCGTCCACACCCAACCCACGTTTCCACTCCACCGATACTTCAAACTCTTTCCCAAATTCGCGGCTCCAAAGCAGGATCTGACTCAGTCCCTCCTCAGAGATATCGTAGCCCGCTTGAAGGCCCTTGTTCCCATCCCTAGCGACACTAAATCCAGAAATACGTCGATTGGTGAAATCGAGCCTGCAATACCGTGTGTTCAGACCCTGAACGGTGATCTGAGCGCTGGTGGGACCCGTGCGGTTCAATACGTAGGAGATCCACGGCGCGCCGGCAGCATCGTCAGTCGTAGAGTTTTTCCCTCCCGGAGAAGGCACCATCTCCGCGTTGACTAACCACGTGCAAGTCTGCAGACCCTCACCTCGACCCACGGTGTCGTGGCACGTCACGGGCTGGCCAAACGTAGATGGAAGCACTGGCAATATATGTTGGGTCAAAAACTGCCTGGGTCCAGTAAGTGCAGTCGTTGTACGTTCTGCCCCCGTCCCTGAAGCAGTCAAGTCCACAGTTTGCTCGAAATACAGTTTGAGAGGCGCTGCTTGTGAAAATGGAAAAGCGACCCAAGCATACACCGTCGAAAGAACAAATATGGCAAGCACAAGGAGAGTGAGCCATCGGTGGACATTGATACTGAATGGGGACATGGGTAAAACAAGCAGGAGAGCCAAGAGAAACACGGCGATGTACGCTAAAATATCACGGGGTGACTTGGTCAGCAAGCCGACCCTCGGATGGTCTGCTTAAATGACTTACTGGAGGCAAGGGGATTTCCATCTGTGAGAGTTTGATGCATCGCCGCTAGGAGGACGGTTGCTATATGGAACACCAAAATGACAGGAATAGGGACCACGAGCAATAATTGTAAGATCCACCATCCAATGGCACCTTGTCCCTCGCCAGGGGGTGGCGTAGGTGGGCGCGAGTGTTCCCTTGGCACGAGGGGTGTGGTCTCCGTGGGTTCAGACTCTTCCACAATTCTGGACGACGATGGCTGTTCGTTCCCTTCTCCTTCGGTGTCAACAGCCTGGTATCGGGCACCACCCAAGTATGTACGCGTCTCAGGCCCGACCTCGGTATCCGCGTTCGTCGTCACTTCGAGCAAGCCCACGGCGCATCCGAAAAGGGCGCATATATTCCATGCGGTAACAAAGTAGGTGCCACCGATGTCGGCGCTACGCAGTATGAAAGTGGACAAGACGAGCAATATCCAAGTGAAGCTGTATACTTGCAGGAGAATTGAGAGTTTTTGTTGCTCAGGAGTCGGTACTTCGCCTCGAACGTTACGAGGGAAGGAAACTACAAGGACAGTCGACAGATAAGCTAATGACAGACCGGAAGCAAGCACCAGGAAAGGATGGGAATGAATGACCTGATAGCTCACATCAGACACAGATCTGTGAGGAAAAAGTGTCGCTCACAAATGGATTCAAGTTGACATATCCGGCGATCAGCACTGCCTGGAACCCAATGCTGATTACCAACGCCACCCAGAACTTGGATGTGTTCCAAAGTAGAGCTCCGTATTGTTTTGCTGCTGCGAAGGATCGTTCGCCACGCGTCGTGGCCTCTGAAACATCATGGGTACCATTTGCATCGAAATGGGCAGGATTCTCGAACCGAAGTCTCCTGCTCAAGTGTAAGATGTGCTGCGAGTAGGCGAAGAGCAACAGAAGGATGGGGCCAGTGGATAGCAGGACCACGTTTACGATGAACAAGGTTTCTAGAGGGAAAACCACTAGAGCTGTGCCAAATACTAACAAGCAATGTTAGACCACGGTTGCTAAATAAGACGGTGCGCCCACGTTCAAAGTAGACTGGCCTCTCCTGTCGGGAAGGTACATGAACCGCATCATCGTTTGCAAGGGCAAGACTGGCGCCATAAGTGGCTTCCATCATAGCCCAGAGGGCCTTCTTACCACCTTTCATGCCAGATATCGAGTCATACCAGGTGTGATAGCGACTCCTGCCCCTGTAAAAGGCGAAGTCGAGACCGCCCAAACCCGCTTGTTCATAGACCGAGTAATCCGTCGCGGAACGTACGACACCACGTGAAAATGCGTCTGCAAAAATCACATTGGCATGCGGATGTGGAACGTGACCACTTGTCCAGGAATAGAGTGGCGCAATATCAGTGGCCCGAAACATCACTGGCCGACTAGACGAATACATGAAGGGTAAGCTTAAAGGATCAGAAAAAGAAATTGATCCTACCCTCCTGCAGCAGCACCTTCCAGATTTAGGAAAACATCACTGATGCTGGCCCACGGGTGCTGCAAGAAACTTGAACAAGGCGTAAACGTCATCGCTTAAATTATATTGGAATTTCGAAGGCATACACATGCGCTCCGTTCAGTCCAGACTCTTCGTTGTTGTTGATGTTGAACACGACCGTCCTCTTTGGTTTATGCTTCGCAAAATGTTCCACCATCTGTATCAACGTGACGACCCCCATCCCGTCGTCAGTCGTGCCGGGCGCCGTAGAGACCGAGTCGTAGTGCGCCGATAGGAGGTAGCCCCCGGATTCGCGAAAGGCGGGGTTTGACCCTTCTACTTTGACGAGAATGTTATTTCCTTCTTGGTAGACGCCGCACGGTGTCGCAGAGAAAAGCCTCGCAGCCCATGAGGCATTGGAAACCACATCGTAATCGATCGTCACATGCGGATACCTAGAAGAGATATCTTCCAGGCGGTCGATGATATAGTCACGAACGAGGTTGTTTGCATGTGAGTTGAAAGGATGGGGCCTGACGGACACCTTGGCAAAGGGGTCGGCGCGAGGGGGCTGCGGAGTAGGATGATGGCTCACCTGGTGAAGGTCTGACCAAGCCTGGTCCAGATCGAGTCCCCTAGTATCTTTTGGGACTGCAGGAAGGGTGTCCGTGACGAGTACGGAGCTGAAAATCGCGGCATAAATAAGAACCAAGAGGACCGTCGTCGGTATGATGTTAAAGGTGAAGGCGGCTTTAAAGCGGTCACGGAGGCTCATGACTCGCCTCCCGTTCTTGAATTCAAATGTTAGTGGTTGTGCGTACTCCAAGCGCCTGTAGTGAAGGCAAAGAGATAGTTGTTCTAACAGAAAAGGCTGCTCGGGATCCCCTGGACCGGTACCGGACCGGGCGGAGGCTTTGGTTAGTGTTTATTTATGACTTTGTCAACGTGTGTACAATGGCAAACCCCGTTGTCGGTTCCACCGATTGGCGGTACATCCGCCCTTCTAAAAGGACGATCCGTGAGCCAAACTCTTATGATTCTACCGAACTAGAGGATTTTATCGTATTTGAATTGTTTACTAACGTGATGGGTATTGCCGGTTGTCTGGGCCCAAGTCAAACATACCAGATCGTTCCCGCATCTGCAGCCGCACTCGAGCAATGATCACTCTGCTTGCAGTGTAGGTGCAACCCACCCTCGCAGCCTTGGTTGTCAACACGTACTCCGGACGCATGAGACATGTTTCGTCCCTCTCTTTTCTCACAGTCTATAAGGACAGCCTCGTTCCATCTAGCCAAACATCAGTGTAATCCAGGGCGGCCTGGCCTCATGTGCGCCCATCGGGGGCGAGTTGTGCGCTTTACAGTGCTCCGCATGACGTTGGTACCTTCGTTCGGCCAATTCCGCCCGTCCTTCCACGCGCTTCCCGTGAACGCCGTGTCCGCAAAGAGTAACTATGCGATCGAAGAAAATCGGGCTGTGTCGATCTATGTGTTCCCGCATCACACCCGTACGTCAACTTCATAACGCATATCCCGATCAAAGGAGTTCTTCCGTGCCCCGAATCCGACCCAGATGAGGTGGCCATCGTGCTAATTGCGAAATGGTGACATGAGAACTGACGGAGGTATGTTGCCTAGGAGGGAATCTGAGGGGTATATAGTAGAGCTCAAGCTCTTAGTGACTCCCTCCACCCTAAAGGCTCCCTGCATCGAAACATGCCATCCGGTTGGGCAACGTTGTGCGCTGTAGCACTGGTCTGCGTCATCGCTGTCGACGCCGTGCGTCGACGTCTCAGCAGAGCTGAACCGGCTCCCCCGTATCCGCTTCCTCCAGGCCCTCCGCCGCTCCCCGTCATAGGCAACATACATGGTATCGATGCCAACACGCCGTGGTTGACCTACGCCGAGTGGTCAAAGATTTACGGTGCGTTCTCCCCCCTCAGAACTCTCACTGGATTGTCCTTGACATTTGACCGGCTTCAAGGCGACCTCATTTATTCTCGTTTCTTTAACAAGGACGTCATTATCATTAACTCGGAGAAGGTAGCGAAGGCGCTCTTGGAAGACCGCTCGAGCAACTATGCGGATCGACCTCACCTCGCCACCAACAAGCTGTATGTGGTCGTTTCGCCGGATAGTACGATGCGTCTGACCGTGTTCCTAGGTTTGGAATTGACTTTAACACCGTCCTCATGCCCTATGGGGACCGATGGCGCCTTCAGCGTCGATTCTTTCATCAAACATTCAAGGCCGAGGCAGCATCGCGATTCGCTCCGATGCAGCAGCGCAAGGCTCGTCTACTTGCTCAACGATTACTCGCATCACCGGATCATTTTTTCAAGCATCTCCACGAGTAGGGCTTGATAATTGAGTGTACACCCGTCAGCTCCTGACGCGACGCCAATCCGATAGGTTCACGTCGTCGGTTATCATCAACGCCATCTACGATTACGATCCGGTGTCCCAGGATGACCATATCGTCGACGTTGTCGGGAGGGCGTGTGAGCTGATAGGCGTAGTCAATACACCGGAAACGGCAGGCATTCTGAGTGCCTTCCCTATCAGTCAGTACATAGCATCCGAAAATGCGGGAGCAGGAACTGACAGCTGGCCAGTTTTAACCATCCCATCATGGTTCCCAGGTATGAGCATCAAGCGAAATGCGGCCTTGTCCAGGAAATGGGCCAAGGATTGGATAGAAATTCCCTTTAAACACGCGTTGCAAAGACAGGTTGGTGGTTATCCATTCTTGCGAAGCAAGGTCTTTCTGACTCCTTGGTCAGAACGAGGGAAGTACCTCCCCTTCCATGGTGCTTGATGGCCTTCGAGAGAAAGAGATGGTGGGCAGTGCATGGACCCAAGCTCTTAAAGACGCTGCAGCAACTGGTTTTGCAGGTATGTGTTCGTCTGCTGCGCACACTTCTTTGCAACTCACCTAAGTAATCGCAGCCGCATCGGAATCAGTGCGTATCATTCCATACGTCTGCTGGGCGATTGTCTTATCCAAGCATAGTCCTGTGCCACTCTCATGACGTTCCTTTATGCAATGGTTCTCCACCCAGACATCCAGGACAAGGTCTACGCCCAGATTGATGCGGTAGTTGGCAAGGATAGGCTCCCCACAGTTGACGATAGAGCATCGCTGCCCTATATTGACGCTATAATTCGTGAAACATTTAGGTGGAGCCCCGTGATCCCGCTCTGTGAGTCGTGACTCAATGATGCGCTCAGGCGAACTAAGTCATGTGTAGCTATTCCTCACGCGGTGGTGGATGATGACGTCTATGATGGATATTACATCCCCAAGGGTACGTCACTTTTCGTTGGCTCCGTGGATGTGTTGACACGGTGGCGTGCAGGCACGACGATCGTGCCTAATATCTGGTTCGTCTGTGGAATGCCTCCTTGTGGACCCTTGATGCTGATGGTTGCCCAGGTCCATGGCACACGATGAAGCGAAGTATCCGAAACCTTTCGAGTTCATTCCCGAGCGATTCCTTAATTCAGACGGTGCCCTCACGCTGGACAATGTGCAACACATTGCGTTTGGGTTCGGGCGGCGAAGCTGTGTAGGGCGACACTTTGCAGAGGTGTCAGTGTGGTATGCAGTTGCGACGATACTCGCACTATGGAAAGTGTCATGGCCAAAGGATGAACGGGGAAACGACATGACCTATGAGCCCAGATGGGCGTCTGGAATCACGAGGTACGCATTTTTTGTTCAATGGTGACCTGTGGCTGTGGTGACGTCGACTGTTAATGCTAGGCATCCGCTTTCGTTCCCCTGTCGGTTCGAGCCGAGGGTGGATGCGAACAGGTTGGAAGAGCTGATACATGCGAGCGACTAAAGTCACAGCACCACTAACGTATTCATCTGACTATGTCAAGGATTCAATGGACTCACTGGGACTTTCTTTGGACTTGAAGATATTTATGACGAGAAGTAGCGATGCAAGATGCCGCGCTAATACTGTAATCAGAAGTAGTACTTGGACATTCCTAGCTAGCTCGGATATGTAGTACATAAACTTTAACTTATGCGTTGTACAAACTACGGTTCGGCGCATCGCCAATTGATTGGATTAATCGATGGCCGCGATGGATTTTAACTTGGATCGGGTGACAGCGAGCGTTACGTCGGGCCTGGCATAAATTTCACTTGTGGACCAATCAGCCATGAGTGGGAAAGGTTTGCACTCTTGTGCCACACAGGCATGCCTCTATCACACCCTCCATTACCGCGTTTTCGCAAACAGGAATACTGGGACACCGGACGCTTGCCCGGCCATAGTCAAAGTGGCATGCGACCTTTGTCGATGTTACCTAGACTGCTCTCGCCCACACTCCCTCTACAACGCGCGGGGCGCACGGGCCACCAACATCCAGAGGGGAGACAGGTTCCGACAAGGTGTTGGACGCGTGGACAGACTCTACACCTAGGAACAGGTGCGTGTCGCTACGTCGTCCGTGACGACGACGGCGCGTCTTACAAATGCAGTAGTCGAGTCGGAGTGTTTTATTCAACCTCCGCTTGAATGGTTGGGCAGTGAGTCCGCGCCGTGCCCCGAGTGGCCCGATTGACAACCGGGCAGGGTGGTGTCCACTGTCTCTCTTCTAGTGCGTGCTCGTTTTTCTCTCGTTTCCGCGCTCGCTGAACGTGTTTTCCGCGACTTTTTCGTCTTTTTCTGCGGTGTCGCAGATTGAAAAACAAGGTGGGGGTGTTAGGTAATCGACGCGTCGTTGAGTTTGCCTGTTACTCTGCGACTCGCCGCTCTGCCCCTGCGCCGGGTTCGGATCAGTTGCCCTCTCCTGCGCGCACTCGCCGACTCGATTTGCTCTGCCGCATCGCCCTGCCCAGCTCCACGTCCCCCTGCCTCCCGGCCCGCCGTTCCGCCCGCACCCGACGCGCTCTCACCCTGCCATGTCCGGCCTTAAAAACTCGCCTTTTGGCAAACGTCTGCGCGCCGCACACCAGGACACCGACGACGACACTCCCCGCAGAAACAGGCAGCGCGTGAACACCGCCTTTGCCCTCGCCCCTCCAGCAGTCGGCCCTATCCCGATCCCGCCCCTCAACCTCTCACAGTACACTGCGAGCGACACCCCCGGCCCAGAATCGCCCGAGCACCCCTCCCGCGCAACCAGGGAGTATGGTGATCGCTTCGTGCCCAGCAGGGACACGGGCGATATGCGCACGTCGTATCACCTCATGGACGAGGGCGGTCCTTCGACTCCTTCGAAGCATCGCACGATACCAACCGAGTCCGACGCTATAAAAGGTGAGCTCTTGTTCGCCCTCTTTGCATTGCATGCTAACTGGGTCCTGATGCTCTGATGATGCCCTCTCGGTCCGATTCCATTCTGCGCCACCAGAGCAAGCCAACGCCATATTCAACTCTATCCTGCATAGCGAAGTGACCCCACCATCGCCTCGTCGTCCTGCATCACCGATACGCCCAGTCCATCCACCCTCATCCATCGCACCCTCCACTCCAACCCGCAGGCGCATATTCCACTGTACCTCTCCGTCGCCCACGCCCACGACTGGGCACCGTCTCGACACACTGACGGATGATGCCTATTCCATGTCTCCTGTGCGCGCTGAATCGCGGCAGCTCCTCGAATCCCCACGTCGCCAGTTGCGTAGCGTCTGCAAGACGCCCTACCGGGTCCTCGACGCCCCCGATCTCGCAGACGACTTTTATCTCAATCTCGTCGATTGGTCGAGTACGAACGTGCTCGGCGTCGGTCTGGGTAGTTGCGTCTACCTCTGGTCAGCCCAGAACGCAGCCGTATCCAAGTTGTGTGACTTGAACGGATCTGGTGATATGATCAGTTCCGTTGCGTGGGTGCAGAAGGTTTGTATCGTATGCTCGTGTGTTTTATATATGCTAACCACCTGTCTACAGGGTACGATGCTTGCGGTAGGCACGCTCTCTGGTCATCTACGCATTTATGACGCCCCGACTCTCTCTGTCATTCGCACCTATGCCCCAGCACATACGCAACGAATAGGTGCTCTATCCTGGAATGGCCATATCCTCAGTAGTGGGAGCAGAGACCGCATGGTTCACCACCGAGATGTTCGCGAAGCCGCTGGAGGGAGACCGTTTAGGAAATGTGCAGGACATCGCCAGGAAGTCTGCGGGTTGCGATGGAGCGGAGAATTAGGGATGGGTTTTGGAAACCCGCGCGGGACTAGCGTCGGCATTCCCGTTGGGGCTGAAGGAGGTATTGGGGCCCCAACTACGGGAGGTGCGCCAGCTCAGGGCCCGGGAGGTTCTGGGATGGGCTCGGCCCTCGCCAGCGGAGGCAACGACAACAAAGTATGTATATGGGACCTTCGCGGTTCTCGTCGTGCCTCCGCCACCGCATCTTCCGTTCATTTTTCTGGGTCTGGACCCGGAGGCAGCATCGGCACTTCGACGCGCCGTTCGAGGTCAAATAGCGGTAGTGATGGCGACGGGGACATCCCGTTGTGGAAGTTCCACGAGCACACCGCAGCTGTGAAGGCACTTGCTTGGGATCCTCATGTCTCTGGAATACTGGCGACAGGCGGCGGAACGCAGGACAAGCACATTCGGTTTTGGAATACGTTCACTGGGGCGATGTTGAACGAATTGGACACTGGGAGTCAGGTATGTTGAGGCGTTGGTTCGCGCTTGCTGTGATTGACAGTCAAGTGTAGGTTTGCAATCTCATCTGGTCGCATACATCGCATGAGCTTGTTAGTACCCATGGCTTCTCAAGCACGACTGCTCAAAATCAAATATGTATATGGCGATATCCGTCGCTCTCTCAAGTTGCTTCACTCACCGGACATACGCATCGGGTGCTCTATCTTGCGATGAGTCCTGATGGAGAGACGATTGTCACTGGCGCTGGGGATGAGACGCTCAGGTTTTGGAATGCTTTCCCGCGGCGGGAAGGTGGAGGGGAAAAGGGTGGAGGTGTGTTGGATTGGGGAAAGCTGATACGATGATCCAGCTTATGCGCTACTTGGATTATCGCCGTCTTTTTGGCGCGTGTATGCGCGTTCCGCCAGCCTTGATTTCCTCATCTTACCCTCGACTACCTCACCAGCACAGTATTTCACCAGCATATGCTCGCATTTATTCATCCAGCCTCGCTTCGCTACGCAACCACTGTTCCAACCTAGATCTATCCTCAATCATCCACCCGCATTCCAATCCAATTGCAATTGCCCCACCGCACTCGCCCACTACACGTACATAACTATTCCCATCCTTATTGCCCTATTGCTGTGTATTGATTCAACCTATCGACCATCGCTTTTTTACGCACAGTGCTCCGTTCTTTCTAGTCACTGATTTTCGTTTTGCCTGCCTCCCCCATCTCTCTTTGTTGTCTTTCCAATGCACAGGCTGCCATCGCATGCGCAGTCCGAGATTCGTTTTGTGAATGCGTTGCTTTTTGGTACATGCTCTCGCTCTTCTTTCTTTTTGACGCTCGTTTGATAGTATGATAGGTACTTCAATATATATTTCGCTCTGTCTCTCGCTATTGGCATCGGGTCGTGGGTTTATGTTGTATCCGAGCGGTAGACCCGACGGCGAATGTCGTCCCCGTTGAGCCGGCGTCATCACACGTGATTCGGAACAAAGTGCCAGCTTTCTCTCGAACCACCATGTCCATCGCGCATGGCATTAGGCAAATAGGTGTCCTTGGCGCTGGCCAAATGGGCACTGGCATCGCATTCGTCTCTGCCGTCCGCGCCAAAGTTCCCGTGCTAATCCACGACACCTCTCCGACCCAACTCTCCCACTCGCTCACCTTCCTCTCCACCCTCCTCTCCAAAGATGTTTCCAAAGGCCGTTTGACGCAGAACGAAGCGGCGGAAGCCGAGGACCGTATTCGGACGGTCGATAGTCTTGCTGCGATGCGGGACGTAGACATGATCGTCGAGGCGGTGTCGGAACAGGTCGAGCTGAAACGCAAAGTGTTCAAGGGGCTGAGGGAGACGTTGAATGAGAGGGCGATTTTGGCCAGCAATACGTCTTCGATTAGCATTACCAAGATTGCGGCAGCGGTGGTGCCAGAGGGGGTGTCGGCCGCGTCGGAGGAGGGCAAGAAAGCGGCGGGACGGGTCGTGGGTGCGTGTCTGTGGGCTATGATCGATCGAGGATGAGGTATTGACAAACAGGCTTCTAATAGGGCTACATTTCTTCAACCCGGTGCCGGTCATGGTGCGTGAATCGGTCTTGAGAGGACGGAGACGTGACCTTGGCTCCAGAAATTGGTCGAACTGATATCTGCGGTGCAAACGTCCGAGGACACGCTCAACCGATCGCGTGCGTTTGCAGAAGCGTGCGGTAAAGGTTGGGACGTTCGACCCCGAACGTTGTCCGATCGCGCTAACACACTATGGACGTGTCAGAGGTCGCCACATCGCAAGATGTTCCTGGTTTCGTCTCGAACGCGCTCTTGATGCCTTTTATAAACGAGGCCATCATGTGCTTAGAAAAGGCCGGTCTCGCAGCCGTGATGACGTCGAGATAGGGCTTATGCGTTTCTCTCCAATAGGGCGTAGCGACCCGAGACGATATTGACAAGACGTTTCGACTGGGGATGGCCCATCCGATGGGTCCCCTCCAACTTGGTGAGTATTCGTCACTGTTTCGGGGTTGTTCCGTCTTTGATCTCGTTTTTAGCCGACTTGTGAGTCTCAGTAGTGATAAACTCACGGGGCACTGACACGACCTCGCAGCATTGGTCTCGATACGTGCCTCGCAATACAACAGACGCTCTACAAGGGCACGTCGGATTCGAAATACCGACCGTCGGTGTTGCTAGAACGCATGGTTGACGCACAATGGCTGGGAAGAAAGAGTGGGAAAGGCTTCTATGAGTACAATGACAAGTGATCACACGTGCGTTGCATGGAATCTAGGACATTTTTGTAACTGGATCCAGACGTTCAACTGGCCATCAAATACGCCTCACTTCGTGCTCAGTTTATCTAGCGAACAATTAGGGCTTAGGCTATCAACTACGTAAATGAATGGTAACGTTATACAGTGTCTGAGATTGCAAAGACAGTGACGTTACAGTCTGACAGCACTTTGTAGGCTCTCGAGTTGCTATTGATCGGATGCCGGTCAACCAAAAGGTCAAGGCTCCTTGCAAGAAATGAAGAAAGAGTACATTCCAATGCATTTTCTCAGACTGTTGATGGGCTACCCAGCACACGGTGTGCAAGAATCGACAAGGTAATTCCCCCATAAGGCATAGACTAACTTAGCTCCTATCCAAGGATGATACATGCGTGATCCGCCGATTCACTTGGTGGGTCTTCTTGTACAAGCTCCCATCGTGGCGCAACATGCATGAATATTCGGGGAAAATTTGCTCATGATCGTATCAAGATCCTTGTGGGGACACCATTTTCAATGTCAATAATGAACTTGTCCCGGCGCCGCGGCGCAGCTGCTGTCCCGAGGACTTGAGAAACAAGCTTTCCCCTTCTAGGTGATCAAGGGTATGTGACCCGGCCGATGGCGCGTTTCAGTGGCTAGCCTGGCGTCGTCCTCGTCAAGTGCACGGGGAACGTACTTGGACAAGATACGGCTTTTCCGGACATGACGTGACATGGTGTCTTGGTATGTTCCGTCAAAAGGCCAAAGTACATAAGGGTTACTTAAACTATTGCGTTTGCTACATCCATAGATGGGTGGCAATAGCCATTCAAGTGCTGCAACCACAAATCATATACCCGGCATTCAGCCCATCCTAGTTATCACAACTCATCGGCTACCCGTGGGAGATGGCAAGGATTATCGGCTCCGTGGAGGAACCGGAATGTGACAATGTCTGAAAGCGCGCCGGCCAGGATATTAGTGCGCAATATACGCGAGCCGACAAAGCACGAAGCACGAGCCCGATAGTAACGCGAACAAGTGACCTGCCAAGAATCAATACCCAGTGCGCACGAGAAGCAACAGGAGGCGGCGAACACTGTCTGATAATTTACACAAATAAAATATATCGTCAGTTCTCTAGACCGGCTCTATTTTGGCAACCCTACGAACCAAGTCGAAATGGAGTAGAGTATGGAGCGGCTTAACGGAATGTTGGGTTGAACTTGGCCCAGTATGTCCTGTGCTTCTCCACTACTGCTTGCGTACAATGGCATTCCTCCGAATTTGAATGATGGCCATTCCCAAGTTTCTTTTGGGAAATCGGCGATTCAGCAAGGGGCTGGCTGCGGTAGCGTCATCGCCATCAGCACGTGTCGATGCCATCATGGACATCGAGGGCAGTTGGGCGGTGCAACGGGAATATATTCTTGCCCGACGGCGTCTGACACGGACATGCAACAGGCCATATCTTGTTCCTATAGAACTCGGAACGTTTTCTGTGCCGTACTTGACTGGCTGGACATCGTTCAAGACGGATGTGCAAGTTCAACCCACTAACGAGATACTGGTATGAGTCCGACGTGGTGGCGCGCTTCGGGTACTTTGTCCAAGTGACTTCGTACCAGAAGAGGAAAGACGTTTCCCCAGTCACGGACTCTGCAGAGGCGAAAACGTGAATTTACTCGGAATATTGGGTCACATCGTTGTGCTATTGCTATGGTAGACAGTGAGTGGTTCACTAAGAACCAAGAGACTTGGGGAGGCATGTTCAGATTGCGTAAATCGGCTTGCTGATCAAAAGGAGTTGAAGCCTCGCAGACGTCTGCTTTGTAGAGCTCGTCAACAACAGGCAACCTGGCATGCACTGTGCGGTACTGTAAGCCACACGACGACAATGGACATCGGCATCGGCTCGTCAGTACTCCACTACTGTATTCTATTTACGCATTCCATCTAGACATTCATACTACTCTTTGGAGGGTCTGGAGACGCAATAACACCTCTCCAAAGGCGATACTACGCCGTAAAATGACATTTGTGGTACATGCAACTCATGAACAGACGGCCCTATTTGTGACCATTTGAGATGCGTGATTGGGGTGGGGTCTAGTCACTGCGCCATTCATGCAGTTGGTCAGAGTTCAGTGCCATGGGCCTCCCAGCGGGTTTGTACTGCAAAAGGCACGACATGGCCAGTCGAGTATCTGTCGCTCTAAGCTACCTGAAATGCTAGTGGGAAGACAAAGTAGAGTCGAGTACATTCCGGATCCGCAGACGTGTGCGAGTGACCGTCCAAGTTTGAAACAAGTCAGGCCCACAATCAGGACCCGCGGACATGTGTCGGCGAACGTTCTCCTGGATAAGTTAAAGCTGAGAACCGCAGACAATAATTTACGCACGTCACCGAGATAAGAGCAACGACAGACAGCCCATACTTTGAACGGCAACTACAATGGTCAACTCGAAACAGGTGTGTGAAAAATGCTTGAAGTGGCATTTGCTGATCCGCCGATGTGCCTCTCGCAGACCTAGACCATTAACGCGACTGTCCGCTGGGCTCCTGCTCGCCGTGATGTTCCAAAAAAAAAAATTCATCCCGCACGACCACAATCTTCATTGGGAACGTATTAGCAAAGTGATGCGATCTGAGGGTGGTGAGCCCCTGTGAGACATAGAGCGTCTACTATACAATAACGGCCGCTGGATATCACCGATCAAAATATGGGTTGTACATCTTGCGTCGCTCTTTTTTATCGATGATGCGAATGCCCGTTTCTATTCGGGGATCCTCAACATTCATTAGTTCAACAATTGCTTCATGGAGTATCATCCTCAAGAGAGTGTTGTACTAGACGCCCTCGCGGATATTTTTAATAGGACATGGATACCCGACCTGTTTTCCCATGGAGTGGATTCCGGTCTTATCACCGCCGCGAGTACGCACTATGTCATTGCCAATTTGCTGGAGTTCGTGACTATGTCCGTACAGGTACAGCCGTCGTTTCCATAGAGAGTGCTTGTCTGATGAGTTTGGCTAGATTTCCGTTCCTGCTGAGAGGATATCCCACCTACCAGCGTAGGGTGCTCGTGTATATTGTGTTCCCGCGAGAGATTCCTTTGGTCAACTGTGTTCAGGCGACTCTAGACATAACATGGTTCATAATCTACGTAAAGTAGGCCCCTTGAAGTTCTGCTGCATATCGACACTGTATTCAGAGCGAGTCAGCGATGTATTTTCGTTCTACGAAGAGGAGCTTCGGGGGGAAGCGCTTGGCATTGAACCA
>JBBPKE010000060.1:7344-29531 GCA_038089095.1 Tylopilus orsonianus | reverse complement strand
CGTGGTTCATAATCTACGTAAAGTAGGCCCCTTGAAGTTCTGCTGCATATCGACACTGTATTCAGAGCGAGTCAGCGATGTATTTTCGTTCTACGAAGAGGAGCTTCGGGGGGAAGCGCTTGGCATTGAACCAAGCAATACAAAACCAGCTATCATGCTTGGAGGCGTTTGTCAGGGTAGTAGAAGAACCTATGGGCCCGTACAATGGAATCGCGACATTGGAAGGATCCTTGGTTGCCCCTGAAGCATTCAAAGGGTTTGCTTCTGATTGGATTGGTTTCTATACCACCTCATTGCCGAGGTATAAGTTAGAGGCCTTGGACCCGTAAGTGGCTGTAGCTAATGTGCACGTTTGATTAGACGAATACTGTACTGGGTAGCTTGCCGTGTACTGTAGACAATTCCAGTTTTCTCCAGAGTTCCACTATTCAAGCGTCGTGATTCCGAGACTCGGTACAACGTGCGTGATATCATTTACGCTGTTACATTAAAATGAGTAATATCTGACCAGTATGAAAGCGGTCTGAGTAATGCAAGGGTCATGTGCAGAAAACCAATCAAACCTTCAACCGACGTTGATTTCAATTAATTGCTACTCAGGGTTGAATGCCTGGAAAATAGCAAAAAGTTATTTCGGATCAAGTTGCCTGTCACTCGCCTAGATCTTTGGATACATGTCCGTAGTCAGGTGGCTAGCCAGTTCGGTGAGGCAAGCCACCGACTGGACGGGTGTGTCACCAGACTAATATGTCTGCATGGGGGATTTAATCGCTCAGCAAGTACCTCGCCTTTGATCGGGTTGCACCTGATAGAAGGCTTCAAAGCGTGACGGTATTCTCCGACATGGTTGACGTCACGGTGAGCACTGGAATAAGTACGTTATCACTTGCGCCACTAGAATTTGTTTCAAGTTGTAAAAGTTCATGTCCGTCAGGAGGTTTTTTATCTGAGACATCTAGCAGCAAACGTGGTCGGCCCCAAAGTCCTGGTGTTGCGAATTGGCGTGAACACTTGTCCGGTCCAAGCTTGAGCCTTTACATTAAATACTGGTAACGACAAGAACAAACTATTTTTCGGCCAACGGGCCGCCCAAGAGCGTGACATTGGCGTTCACGGGAGATGTGAGATTGTTTCTTTGTCGGCGCGTTGTCAGGGACCCGGTTGGTCGCATGCCTTTGTAGAGGCATGCGGTAATTAGGGTTAATCTCGGACGACGGACGTAGAAACGTGAGCGCTGCTGGCATGCATGGTCGAGGGTGCGGTGGTTGAAGGGAAGATCTATGAGCACACGTTGGTTTCAAATGGCAATTGATCAGGCGCACATTACATAGAATCTGACTGGATTCAGCGGGCCCTCGGGCAGGCCGTAATCCATGCCCCGCTTTGCTATATTAGCAGACGAAGACTGCGTTAAATACAGCCGGTCATTTACAAAGTGCCTCGAGGCCGACCCTCGCCAACGGCGGAAACACAGAGACGGGCGGGCGACGGAACTGGACACTCGGGCGCAACGTTAGCCCATGTTGGCGCTAGTGCTGGGAGGATCGAAAGCCGCTAACTATGAACGAACGCGTAGCATACAGCGCATTTTTGTCCAAGACGTGACTATCCGTTCATTTATCAATCGGTCAGGCCATCTATACCAGACTCGTCGAGTCAAATGACTGATTCCTTCCCGTTGTTGACGCATTCAACTTGCCAAGTGACACCAAGTAACTCGGTCCTCCCACTTACTAGCCATTGGGAAAGTTATCTGTGTGTAATCTGGGAGCGTCAGACGGTATAGGAAGTTGTTGCAAAAGACACGACTGCATTCCGTGCATGTGAAAATTGATGACTTGAACTTTGCCGAAAGATACGGAACAACAGTATGGGCGCATCCTCAAATTTCCAAGGTCTATTCTGGGTCTTCAAGGATGACAAATAATGACAAATACATGATTTGTGAAACACGAGCTGCAGTTTCTTATGCAGTGGCCTGTATTGTGTACGGGGAGATGTATTTCCGTGCAGCGAGATCTGCTGGTCACATCTTAGCATCGCGGAGTTGAGTGCTTATTAGACTCTAGGGAGGATGATGTGCAGGTGCCCGATTGAACACAGCACTTAAGAAAAATCTAGAAATCTTGTCGCAATCAAATGGTATTACGGTAAGCTTGAGATGTCAAAGTTCTTCTCAAGCCCCGCTTGTTTGTTCCATATTGTAGGCCAAATCAACGGAAACCCACAGGATTAAAGCTCCCGTTCGGGGTCAAGGCGCATGGGTAATTTGTCAATGCATTTGGCCGGTCTTATATGGAGCCACCGGAAATTCAACAAATTACAAACTGATGACGTTGAGCCAACGACATGTGGGGTTGCTATATCTGGATCTCCGGCCCGGGGGCGATTGCGATGAGATCTTTGTTGTAAGGGGATCTGACTTGGCCAACGATGCCTGACTCGCCACAGCCCAGTTGCCGTCCTTGAGGACTTGGAATGTGCCTTTCCCTTCCAGTGGTGTATGCGGCAACTTGGCTGGGCGTTATTCCATCAAACGAACTAGGAACGCACTCGGACAAAACATGTTGTGTCGAGGCGCAACATTGCACCTCGGTGGCTTCCGTAAAAGGGCCAAGCTGAAGTAAAGGGTGGATCTCCGATCAGAACTGCACCACTGGGAACACGCAACGACCAAATACAGTATCTATAATTGTTGTCGGCGACATTCTGCGGTGCTGCGCAACATGTCCGAGGCTACTCACCGCCAACTTGACTCATTCGGGTTAGATTCATCAGGAACATTCTGCTGAAAGCCGCCGGGATGCTAGACCACCGCGTGATGTGGCTTCGTCAAGATAGTGAGTTCTTCATTATTCTGGCTTCATAGGGATGGAGAGAGTTTGCGAAAACGAGTTCTGATAGCGGAAGTTGTTTGAAAATAAGTTTACAGAGGGGCTCAGAACCTCTTTAGACCCTTCTGGTTAACAGGTGGCGGCGATTAGGCATTCACCATGGTGTTTTTCCATCCGAGACCCGACCGTCGTACTATAGGCACACATCTACAAAGATGGTACTATGCTGTGCGACGCGTTCAGTGGCTCGTTATCGCTGTACGACCCTGGCGCTAGCCGTTTGAGAGTTGTGATGCGAGGACGCATTCCGGTGCTCAGACCGCCGTACTACTGTCGATGCTAATGCGGCTAGTCTAAGTGTCGGACTTCGCAGCATTATGCTTATGGATCTGCATAGCATGCTCTGGGACATGCTCGATTGCCCGCAGCTCAAGTCTTACGGTTGAGCTGCGCTTGGCGGAATCCTGGGTGCATATCAGGGGCACGTCATGTAATCTATGCCGAGTATGTACCAGGCAAGACAGCTGATAGGCGACAGGCCACCGAAGTGGACATCAAATTTCTATTGGGCCGTGGACCTATACCCTTTGTATGGATCAAGCCCGAGTGATGCCGTTGGGAATTAGCGCACGTCACCGGATATAAGAGTGACGGCAAAAGCCCGCACTTTCAACGAAATTACAATGCTAGACTCGCAACAGGTGAGTGGAAATCAAGTTCGAGGGGCTTACACAAACCCATGCCCCGTAGGTACAGACCATCGGATCGACTATTCGCTGGGTTCTTGCGCAGTGCGAAGTTCCTCACGAAGTCACTCCGTACGACCACGAGCTCCACCAGGAATGCATCGATGAGGCGGTGCGACGTGGTTATCCTGTGGATGGAAATCCTTCTGTGAAAACATACTTGCAAGAGGGCGTTTACTATGCAATAACGGCTTGCGGGTATCACACTCACCGTCCGATCAAGATATGGGTTGCACTTCTTTCGTCAATCTTCTTCTTTATCGACGATGCGAGTGTCCGCTTCCGTTCGGAGATCCCCAGCCTCTATCAGTTTAACAGACGCTTCATCGGAAACCATCCCCAGGGGAGTGCAATACTGGATGCCCTCGCGGATCTCTTTAACAGGATACCTGATCTGTTTGCCCCTGGAGTTCCTTCCAGTCTTATCACCACTGCGAGTATGAACTTCGTGACAGCCAATTTGCTAGAGTTCGAGACCACGTCCATGCAGGTATATTGGCCATTTCTATGGAGAACATGATGCTGACGACTCTGATTAGATCTCCACTGCTGCTGAACGGTATCCCACCTACCAGCGTACACTGACTGGCGTTCCGGAAGCTTACGCGTATATCGTATTCCCCCGTGAGATTCCTCTTGTCGACTACGTCCAGGCGATTCCAGATATAATGCAGTTTATCAATGACACGAAGTAGGTCCCCCGACTTGCACCACATTGACAGTGTGTTCGACCTTTGTTTTTCAGCGATTTATTCTCGTTCTACAAAGAAGAACTCCAGGGAGAGACGATCAACAATCAGATTTCTAATCAAGCCAATCGCAACCAAGAGTCGCATTTGGAGACGTTTACACGAGTGGCGAACGAACTCGTGAGCCTATACAAGGTGATCATGAAAACATTGGAAGGCTCCCCGATAGCCCGTGATACATACAAACGATACGCTGCAGGAGTAATTGGCTTCCATACCTCGTCACCGAGGTATAGATTGAAAGATTTGGAGCTGTAGGCAAACCGTTATGCTTGGTGGATTGAGTTAGTGACCTATAAAGCCCTGTAATATTGATAGTAGTATATTGTAGCTAGTCTTTAACCATTAAGCTTCACCGTTCATTCTTATCCTCTCTACCTGGCAGTGGCAGTTCGCCTCCCCGACTCTCTACAGTATCGGCGATTCTCATGCTTGACTGATCGATCCTACATGCTAGTCGGCGTACATTGATCCTAGACTTTTCGGCCCGGAACTAAGGCCGACCTGCCGGGCGGGAGTTACGAGCGCGTATGGGTTCGCCTCGTAGAATGGGCCCGGGAGGAAGGCCTGCGTGCTCAGAGCCCGAAAGAGGGAGCTGCGAGGCAGCGGAGTACAAGGTAGTGGGTGCAAATGCGGTGAGGCCGGGTGACTGAAGGTGTGGATGGCGACGGTGGCGGGCGGAGAGAAAGAGGCAATGTCTCGCTTATGTCGCCTGTGACTGGCGTTCGTGTGTCCTATGTTGTATTCAACTCACTTGCAATGGACATTCCATAACCCCAACTTCGACTTGAAAACGAGTCGCTCCTTGTCAGAAAGGTTAACGCTTGAATTATGATTTTCTAACAGATTCCAAGACTCACGTATCATGCTACAGGATGCCAAAATGGACGCGACACACCGGTAACTGTTTCTTCGGCGGTGACCAGACACTATCGAACATCGTGCTTCAAGGAGTGACTGGTACATGTTAGGCAAGACTGCGTTTGCTTCGGGACAGCTGTCGATCGCCGTTACCGCACTGACTCCGACAACACGAGGTCGGCGACAACATCCATTTTAAATATTGTTGCGTCGAACCACTGGTGACCTCTTACCTCTTACAAACTCGCCCGTTGAGCTGCCTCCGCAACGAAACCAACGACTGTCAGTATCAGTAGCTTTCGCTGATCCTTTAGGTGTCGCATGTTGAGCATGCAAACCTCTTCTCCCCGTAGGCTGTCAACTAAGACCTTATAGCCGGGGGCAGACGAACCAAGAAGTCGGCCGGAACACTGCATACGTACGCTAGGGCCACCGTCATCGTCACCTTGCCATAGTCTTCAGCATAGAGAGCTTCCCTGATCCACTAGCGGCTGCCCGTGAAGCCACACCAACTTCCGGGTGCATCTGTCGTAAATGTCAAGTTTACAAGATGCCTGTTTGCAGCCCGATGTCCCATGTACGCTATGGAGATTTGAATTTCTCGCGACCATTGGTCATGCTCCTTCTTAGTGACGCTTAGAAACGATGGCACTGAGGGCAGGAGGAACGGCAAAGGCAAATCAAGCGTGTGCAACGTGCAGTCTTCGAGCTGTGGCATTAACAACGAACCAGAAGTCAACTCCGAACTAGTAGCCATTTGGATGCAGCGGCTGCAAACTCTTACTGTCGTGGTGCGTCGACGATAGCATGGCTTTGATAG
The DNA here is from genome assembly GCA_038089095.1 of Tylopilus orsonianus. NCBI lineage: Eukaryota > Fungi > Basidiomycota > Agaricomycetes > Boletales > Boletaceae > Tylopilus > Tylopilus orsonianus. The sequence goes on along the minus strand of JBBPKE010000060.1, from coordinate 23,521 downwards.
GATCTATCGTATACGATTTCATCCAGACCACATTCCTGGCAACCATGGATGGAGGACTCTTTACTCTGACCGCTCTCAATACAGAGATTGGGCTTCCCGCGAGCACGACCTCTCGTGAAGCGGTGTATGCCTGTCTTTCGGGTGCCTTGATCTTCCATATCTGTGGGGGTATGTGTCTCTCGTATCTTCGTTCTCACTGCATTTAATCCATGTATAGCTATGCTCGCTTTCTCCGCATCGTTTGCATTGATCCGCTACCGGATCATCGAAATCGCCGGTGAAGATGATACCAAGGTTGGAAGTGTCGTATCCCAACATTGGGCCGCAACTCACCCGGCACAGCCTCTTTCGCGAAGGATTGTTCTCGAGCCGGTATGCCTACTACACTTCCTCATGACTTCTCTGCAACGACCTGCGATGTTTTAGTGTTTTTCCGTCTCTCGAACATGTCGATGTAATCCTCCGCCCCCATTATCCCTCTTAACGCGTTGCTTCTATACCGCCCTTTGTCTTGCTGCGCTCGGATTTGTTTTCGCACTCATTGGGATACTTGCGTACGTATGGGCAGGACTGCCGGCGCCGGTTGGCGTCTTCTCCACCATTTGCCTGTGCATCGGCATCTGTGCCGCAATGTCCGCAATTGCTATGTAGGTTCCAAGTGCGGTCTATGCTGTGTCATTATGCGCGTCGTGGACGTATCGATGAAGTAATTCATAGCCCCCACGGTTTGGCGTTGTCGTCCCTTCTTCGGACCCGCGGCGTCGCGGAGTGGGCCTATAATGATGGAGTACAAGAATTTTTGCCTATATTGCCTAAGTGTCAATATTTCTCAGTTTTCTCGGGAGTTTAGCTTCTCGGTATGGAAATCAAGCACGGTGCCGATTTGCATGGATCCATCAGTGATAGCTCTCGCGACGCTCACTCTTTGTGAATGTGCAGTTTGGCCAATATTCCATGCGTACCATACGGTTTCGTCCCTTTCATAAGCAGAGTCAATGAAGTTAAACGGCATCTCGCATTCCTCTTGCGCGCTCCGAAGACGGGTTGTAACGTCATCGTCCTACAATCCGACGCTAGGTGGTTTTGAGAGCTGTGACTTGAAGACAGCTACAGGTGTTCCATTGCGCTATTCTGCGCATTTTGTGTTGATACGGTTAGTCTAAGTCTCAGAATTCCAGCCCCACTGGGGCGGTGGCCGTGATTTACCACGCCGCCGCTTCATTCGTGCCGGAGAAGTCACATAGCCATGGCAAGTATGCCGTCACACCGCTATGTAGGAATGCCTTTGCGCCCTAAGCTGAAAATTAGCACAAGTGCTAGCGAGCATGCGTTTACCGTGTCGAGCATCGCTATTTACCGTACCGCCCGAGTACTATAAAGAGTCATGATCAAGAGCCCGGGACTGGCAAGATCAACCAGGATGCTTGGCTCACAACAGGTGCGCAGAAATGGATCTTAAAGCAGCTTTTTACCCATCGCATTTCCAGATTCAAATCATTGGCGCCACTATCCGCTCCGTTCTTGTGCAGTGTGATGTCTCCTACGGAGTCACTCCATTCGATCACGAACTCTATCAAGAATGTCTTGACGAAGCGGTCCGACGCGGCTATCCTGTGGACCATGACCCGTCCGTGCGGACGTACTTGCGAGAAGGTGTCCTCTATGCTGTAACGGCTTGTGGACACCATCGCACTCACCGTTCGACTCTGATATGGATCGCACTATGGGCATCCCTCTTGTTCTTTGTCGACGATGCGGGCTTCCGCTTCCGTTCAGAGATCCCCAATCTATATCAGTTTAACAAACGTTTTGTCGGGAACCATCAACAGGGGAGCGCAGTGCTGGACGCGCTCGCGGATGTGCTTAACCGAACATCGGACCTGTTTCCACCCCTTCCCGCCAGTTTGATCACCACGTCGAACATGAACTTTGTGACTGCCAACTTACTCGAGTACGAGACCATGGCCATGCAGGTATGGTAGTGACCGCTTCGACGGGGTGCTGGTAGCTCATAGTCATGACATAGATCTCGTGTACTGCTGAGGGGTATCTCACCTACCAGCGTATGCTGACTGGTGCTGCGGAAGCTTGTGCATATATGGTGTTCCCCTGCGAGACCCCTCTGGTCGATTATGTCCAGGCGATTCCAGATATAATGCAGTTTATCAACGATATCAAGTAGGTCCTTTGTTCGACGATGCTTCGATGCCGGCTCACTGGTCACTTTTTTTTTTTTAGCGACGTGTTTTCGTTTTACAAGGAAGAGCTTGCGGGTGAGGCGGACAATCAGATCTCCAGTCAAGCAGCTCGTAACGGTGAATCGCACCTCGAGGCATTTATCCGAGTGGCAGAGTCCATCAGGGGTCTATACAGAAGGATCCTAAAAACGCTAGAAGATTCACCAGTAGCCTGCGAAACGTTCAAGCGTTATGCCGCCGGGGTGATCGGCTTCCATATCTCCTCGGGGAGGTATAAACTAGAGGATTTGGACTTGTAGACGATCCATTATTGATCCGTCTGTCTGGCCAATCGACTAGATCTCATTGTTGCGTAGCTCCACGTGTTATTAATACACTAGCGTCGAGTTAATATTTTATTTGATCTTCTGATTTAACTGCCGCTACCTGGGTCCAAGGTGCTACTCTTGAGTTCAGGCAGCCTTGTGTTCAATTCTGGATACCGGATCGAGGGTGTATTTCATGAATGACTTGATCAACGGCGGTGAAACGCAGAGTTTCGATTGATGCTCACAGTCTATGGCTATGGGAATAGGCTACTCGACGGTGAGGTGACTGTCTATTCAAATTCGCCGTTCCTGCAGGTGCTTACAAGCAAGCCTATCCGCCCCGATCAAGACACAACACGGCGTGTCGCGTCATGGTCAAACCTGCCGACCAGCATCATGTCACCCCCGACAAGTGCCAGTGATGATCTGCACGCCGAGGCCACTACTTATCGTCCAATGACGAACTATGCCAGAGCAAGTTGCGCGCAGCAGGTTGCCAGAGGTTTCGTGCATCTGTCTGTCACGAACCTTTTGTAAAGTTGTCTCTTTTTTTCTGACGTACGTCGAGGCCTTGTCAGATCTGGCAGACCGGGTGATTTCCATTCTTATTTTGAGGGTATGTGGATGTTGAACCGACCTAACAGGTCGTCGGTTAGTGCGCATGTGCATGAGCTGACCCGAGCATCTGGTAATTTAGAAGTACCAGCTAGTTGTGAACCAGGTAATTCTGGTTTGGATAACCCAGAGCCATGTCAAGGGATGCTAAACGTGGGGAGGAGACACCAATTGTGTCGTGGCTTATCAATGAGCCGACGACCTGGCTCGCCCTGCGATCTTCCTTGCGGCGAACACATCTCAACCGATGAAGATTGCAACCGGGAGCACGGAACAAAAATACGTTAACCTGCACGTTCACCAGTAGTGTAATTTTCCTGACGAGTCCGATGGATTAAAGATGGACACATGTACATGATGTAACACGGATGAACGGAGTTTATATTGACAACAGCGCGAGGGAAGGGTGATACAAACTTAAAGCCGGGCACGTTTGCTCGGTCCAGCTTCAGTCCTCATCTCCGGCCCAGCTTCTCTTGCGACTGTGAATACCGCTGGGGGGCAAACAGCCCTCTCATTCTCATCCACAGCACAGAAGGGATTCCAACATCCCCTTTGAGCTGGCAGTAGAGATGGAGCGGTTGCTAGATGTAGCTGCATCAGCAACTATCCCATCTCCACCTAGCAAGAACAACCCAGTGGTAAGCGATGAATGCTGGAAAAGTGTCCGGGGACAACACATCCACATACCACTCGTATTTACACAAGTTTTAAGGCTCGCTGGTGCAGACACCCGTGTACCTGTGGCAGGCCTGCTTCTCTTGAACATGCTGCTCATCATATGGCGAAAAGGAAAATGTATACTGTAACACGGATATCCCTGCGGGGTGCACCTCAACCAGGTGGTAAATGATACTTGCATTTGTGCCGATGGCACGAATGCCCTCTCTCTGCAAGGCATTGTCGTCAACGTTCACACGAGGTGTGGGAGATGTCTTACTTTTGCTAGCGTTTGCAATCGGTGGCGCTCAAGGGTGCAAAGTTGAGCGATAGTGAAGGTAGGTGTCATTTTGTTAATAGTGTAGGAACGCTGAGGCGCAGGGGTACAGGGGTGTTGAAGGATGGGATCGCAACAGGCAGGCAAATACATCCAGCCAGGTTTAAGTACACTCTGGTTGTGCGTCCACGTGAGTTACACAAAGGGGTTGCCAGATGAGTGGACTGGTAACACAAAGTAGACTGGTGACCAATCCGTGCATAAAGCAAGCTTTGCTGTCGTTGCCTCAAGGCATCATAGACGGATTCGGATTGGTCACCAGTCTAGACACAATGCAAGTGAGGGTGATATTCCATCGGGAGGAGTAGGAGAGTCGTAAAAAGTTCACATGGGAACAGGAGTTGCAACAATTTAGGAAGTTGTGGTGCATACGTGGAAAACTCGACGCTACGCTGCCTTCAGAAAGCTATGACTAACCAATGATGTCTGCTTTGCAGTTTTCATCTGCTCACGACGGAACTCTACTCGAAATGCTCGAAGGTGAGATGAAGGAGTTCAGATGAGGAATCCATACCAACCCGTGATATGAAATTTGCTTCAAGCTTCTCAGTTAGTGAAATCAGTTCGGAGGCACCCATTGCTGGTACATCGTTTTGATGGTCTTCATCATCTGAATCCACATCAATAATAAGTGGTGATCAGCCAGGCTTTCTTCATTCCGCGCTACGCTTGCGGCATGCGGCGACTCAAATCCACATCATTCTTTGTAAATTTTCAATTTTCCGGCTAGGTCTTCGTCTGGTTCCCCCTTGAGCTGAATCTCATAATGTATATTACCTCCATTTATTCTGTACGTTATACAATAATACATTTTACTGTATATTCCCTGTATACCACGATGGGAGCCACCCAAAGCTGATACATTATGAGAAATATACAGTATAGCCATATACGTTATCAGAAAGTCAACTGTACCGATGTCTTGTAGATACCGTGGAATCGAGGTGTGAGAGTGGATTAGTCATACACCCAGTAGACATTTGGCAAAGCGAATTTGTGTAACCAGACAAGGTGATGCGGTCTCTGCCGCTCCTCGTTGCGCTGCTCGCGTCCACCTCGACACTCGCATTCAAACCCGAATCCTTCAAAACATGCGCCCAGTCCGGATTTTGTCGCCGCGGTCGCGCACTCTCTGCACGCGCGGCCGCCGCCAGTGAGTCCTGGCAGTCCCCGTACTACATCGACCCCGACTCGATCCTGCGTGACCCCACCGACGCCTTCTTCACCGCCACCGTCAAGTCTACCATTTACCCAGATCTCCGGTTCGCCCTCGAGGTTAGAACTCACGATGACGGTGTCATACGTGTCAGAATGGACGAGGTGGCACGCCTGAGGAGGCACTACAACGAGGCAGCCTCCTGGGCTCTCGTTGGCGACCCTCCGTTGAGCAAGTCGACTCGCGTCAGATGGCTCGTCGGAAAAGACGAGACACGCACCCGATATGGCTCACCCGGCATCACTTTCGAGGTTGCCGTCCAGTACAACCCGCTCAAAGTTACCTTGTACAAGAACGGCGAAGAGCAAGTCGTCCTAAACGGTCGCGGGCTACTTCATATGGAGCACTTTAGAACGAAGGAAGACACACAGGCCCCACAGATTGAGGACGCTGAAAGTGAACAGGTCCCCCTCCAGGTCAATACAGCTACTTGGTTTGAGGGAGACCAACAAGATGCATGGTGGGAAGAGACTTGGTCAACTTGGACAGATTCGAAACCAAAGGGTAAAGTGCCCGGTTATTTGCTTTCCTCGTGCACTCACCACATCGACTTGACAGGGCCCGAGTCTCTATCATTGGATATCACCTTCCCCAACCATCCCCATGTCTATGGCATTCCAGAACACGCTACAAACATGTCCCTCCCATCCACTACTGATCCCGATGCAACCTACTCGGACCCCTACAGACTCTACAATATGGACGTGTTCGAGTACCTTGCCGATTCTTCCGTAGCTCTCTATGGTGCCGTGCCCTTGATGCATGCCCACAGTAAGAAGGGTACTGTCGCAGTATTTAATGCCATTGGAAGCGATACCTGGATCGATGTTGGAAAAAAGAATGGCGGCATCGAGACACACTGGATTTCTGAATCTGGCATCCTTGATGTGTTCATCCTTCCCGGTCCTGATCCTGCCTCGGTCTTCTCCCAATACGCCCGCCTTACGGGCACCCCTATGCTTCCCCCGTTGTTTTCCATTGCGTACCATCAATGCCGCTGGAATTACGTGAGCAGCGAGGACGTCAGATCAGTGCAGACGAGGTTCGATGAAGGGGACATACCCGTCGACGTCTTTTGGCTCGATATCGAGTATTCTGAAGGACACAAATACTTTATGTGGGACCCGAAAACATTCCCCGACCCTGTAGAAATGATAGCAGACGTTGAAGCCAAGGAACGCAAGGTATGTCTTTCTCTCCGAAATCGGCTGTGTATCGGTTCTGACAGTGCGCACAGATGGTCGTCATCATCGATCCTCATCTCAAACGCGAGTCCAACTATCCCGTGTACCAGCTTGCATCCGATCTTGGCATACTTGTAAAACCCAAGTCGGGAGAGGGCGAATACGAAGGGTATGTCGCTCTTGCCGTGTTCCTCGTCACTCGATTAAGATATTTGACAGATGGTGCTGGCCTGGATCCTCCTCCTATATCGACTTTTTCAATCCCAAGAGTTGGGATATGTGGGTCAAGTTGTTCAAGACTAAGAGCATCGATGGTTCCTGGGCATGGACGCAGAGCTCGGAGAACGTAGGCATTTGGAACGACATGAACGAGGTATGCAGCACCTCATCTGCTATGGGAGAAATCTGGATTATCTGACTGATTTTCACATAGCCCTCGGTATTCAACGGTCCCGAGATTTCGATGCCTAGGGATAATGTACACTATGACGGGTGGGAACACCGAGATGTGCATAATATTAATGGCATGCTCTACGTATGTACCTTTCTTGACTCTCCGAGTTTTACTTACTGTCGTCCTATCATTTTACCTTTATTATAAACCAGGCCAACCAAACTTACAATGCCCTCTATCACCGTTCTGACCCTCCCAAACGCCCATTCGTGCTCACCCGTTCATACTACGCGGGTACCCAACGCTTCGCAGCGATGTGGACCGGCGATAACATGGGCACATGGGAACACATGGCAGTAGGAGTGAAGATGGTTCTATCGAATGGTCTGGGTGGTATGATATTTGCAGGATGTGAGTCGTCTGTCCTATACTTTAGGACAGAGTTATCTGACCGGTTTTCCAGCTGACGTCGGTGGTTTCTTTGGTAATCCCGATCCTGAAATGCTTGTTCGGTGGTACGGCGTCGGCATCTTTTCACCCTTCTTCCGAGCCCATGCGCACATTGATACGAAACGTCGTGAACCTTATCTATTGGACGAGCCATACAAGGGCATGATTAAAGACATGCTAAAGTTGAGATATGCGATGTTGCCGATCTGGTACAACGCTTTCAAGGAGAGCAGCTTAACGGGAATACCCATCCTGCGGTAGGCGACCTCCAACCACTTGGGCGGAATTGATTGTGATGCAAAATCACAGACCCCAATACGTGATGTTCCCCGAAGATGAGCAAGGCTTTGGAATTGACGACCAGTTCTATCTCGGTTCTTCTGGTCTCTTATGCAAGCCTGTGACTACGCGCGGGGCAACTTCCGCTTCTGTCTACCTCTCCGATGCACAAGTCTACTACGACTATTTCTCTCTCACCGCGCATCGTCCATCTACTACTGACGCTGAAGGACGGACGATCACCGTGCCAGCGGCGCTCCACCAGATCCCTCTGCTCATCCGTGGTGGGTCCATTCTTGCCACGCGCGAACGTCCTCGACGTTCTTCTCCTTTGATGAAACACGATCCGTTCACGCTGCGCGTCGCGCTCGATGTCAGCGGCAATGCCAAGGGCGAACTCTACCTCGACGACGGGGAAGGGTTTGGGTATCAACGTGGTGAATTCATCTGGCGGGCATTCCAAGCTTCGACGACGTACGCCGGCAACAAGCCAAAAAAAGTGAGGGAGACTGTGATTCGGGGCAGTGATCTTGCAGCGTCCGCGCCTGAGCTGGGACCATCGTATACCCCTACGAATGCATTTGCCAAGGGGGTAAAAGAAGCAGGTGTGAGAGTGGAACGAGTGATAGTGGTGGGTGTGGAGACGAGGCCAAAGTCGGTGTCGGTGGTAAGTGGGGGCAAGGAGGGGGCGAGGACGTTGGACTGGACATATGAGATGGAGGATGGGAACCGGGCGGGCGTCGTGATCGTCAAGGACCCGGCGGTGGAGATCACCAGTGATTGGACGTTGGCGATTGGATTTTGAGCATGAAAACTTTCGCCTGCTGGAGATCGCTGTCCACATATCTAAAAAGAACCCTGATCATCCACGTAAATAAAACATCATTGATTCCCATCGTACGGACTCGGCATACATGTACGGATTATCTCAGATGTCCCAAGTTCACTGCCTGGACACCTGATACAGGATTATACTGTCATGACCCCGGGTTGCCGCACATCGAAATAGCCTAGGTTGCCCCCCTGCCTGTAATACATCTGTTCCCCCTCTATCCTCGGAACAATTCAACGCCCAAGCGTCCGTATGGTATGCGACGACCGAGGCTACACGTCCTGTTCCGGGACAGTCGTCTTATTGGCCAACACGAAAAAGCCCCAGGCAAGACTCTCCATCGGGCCCCCAGCCACTATGAAGTAAACAGGCTGAGCAGACAAGAGAACACGGGGAGCAAAGGTGACTGACAGCAAAAGTCCAACCGCATCACGACTGGGCCTTTCTCGCCACTTTACCTGTTTTTGGTGTCTTGCTCCCCTTGCCGACGACGGTCACCCCCTTGCCCGACTTGACGAGGCTTTTGAGCGCGGCCTCTTTTTGCTGCTTGGCGCTGCCCTTGGTTTTAGCGTGCCTGTTCACGACCTTGTTCAACGCGTCCCGCATCCTCCTTCTCGCTTTTCTCTCTTTTGCGCGGCGGGCGCGTTTTTCAACGGGGGTGAGCTCGCTGCGTACACGGATGTCAGAGGAAGATGTTGGCGCGAGAATTTCTTCGGGAGCGAGCATGCTGGCGACGGAGCGGCCCAGAGGCAGGGCTGATTCAAGGGATGCAGCCGGGACGTTTGATACGGTCGTGATGGTCGCTTTCGGCTATTGAACCATCCCCATCAGCCTAGCCCCGTCGCCGACACCAGCGAGAGAAACGCACCGGTTTGGGCACGTAGTGTGCATTGCACAGCGCGTCCAGCTTGGTACAAATGCCCTCCCAGAGACGGGTGATCTCGTCGTGTTCGCGCTGCAGCCGTCCATCGCGGTCGTCGACGGTCGACGACGACGACGTGCCCGCCTGGGCAGCGACGTACTCGCCCTCGTAGATCTGCGCCAACGACTGGGCGGACTTGGTGTCCTGCAGCTCGACGAGTCGGGATGGCAAAAACGGCACGGCCTCGACGAGGCGACGCCGCACGACGTCGTCGAACCGGTCTTCTTTGATGCGCGCCTTGATGCGGTCTTCGAGGGCGGCGACGACGGCGTCGGTGACGATGGGTACGGTGCGGGCGGTGCGCTCGAACTCGAGGTCTTGGCCGAGGAGGGCGTCGTGTGGGCGGGCTCGAGCGGAGGCTTCGCCGAGGAGGGTCCATGCTTTGGGAGCGACGTTTTCGGTTTCGAGAGCATTGATTTCGGTTTGGAGGGCGGCGAGGCGGCGTTCGTGGGTGGACATGTTTGAGGGGACGCTAGGAAGAGAGGTGTAGCCAACACAGATAATCTAGTCGGTATACTTGTTTATATTACTCGACGAAACATCTCCTGGACAAGCACACCATCCACCGTGTACTAGTACGGTCGGCATGGATGCTCAACATGTTAGCTCGTGCATTGACCATTCCTCCCTCTCATGCCAGAGCTTTGGAGACGTCGTCTGGGCGGTGCTCTTCGGTATGTGCGCTGACACGAGACATCATCTATAACTCAGATTCCCAGTGACAGTATCTTCTCCACGTTCGCACCACGAACATAGTAGACTACCGTTGCAACCTAGTGACACCTTGGGTCCGCAAATAGCGTTGTGTTGTTCAGATTCGGTTGACTCTATGCCACGCCCTCGAGGACTGTTCGTCTATGGTAAGAGGCATGTTGTAAGGAGTATGCTATTGGCGCCCATGTATCAGAACTGATGTTTGTAGTGCATTGTATCTCCCGAGGAAGTTATCGACTCCGCAAATGGGGCTCCAGAAGAAGCGCTGAGGCAGATTACAAATACAAACGACAAGGGCCACACTCCATAGCCTAGAACTTGGATTCCCCAACGGTAATATCTCCATCAGTCGTGGCATTGGGGTCCGGCGGGAGGTGCCATGTCGTTCTCTGGAGAATCTGTAAGGAGCACACTTTGGGGAGCACGGCCAGGTATGTCACCTTGCAAGGAAAGGGCTGTCGCATTTTTGCAATCTTCGAATCTGCACTCGCTTCGCTTCTGCCACGTGAATCTCCTCGGTCCACATCTTCGGATGGGTTGCCGTGCGTCTGTCGCGAGGGACCTTTGTTCAGCAGAAAGCCACGTTGGATCGATTTTGTTTGGGCCTGCCATACCCTAACATCTTCATCCGCAGGTCTCGAGATTTTGGCATTTGTGAACCACCGAGTACGTACATATAGGAAGGGGGGAATCAATCAGCCCTTCTAATGTTGTTTGGATGGACAGGTCTATCCGTGCAGGACGGCGGTTCAGAGTGGTGGTGAGGACAGCTGTCAGCGCCATTCCTTGTCACGCGCATCACCTGAAGATCTCATCCGTCAGTGAGAAATTGGAGGGCTGTGGCGCGCATTCTAGGCCAGCTGTTGGATTTCCTCCGCGACGGACGTAGCAGTCCAGAGACGAAATGACATGGAAATTTTGCTTTCAGTCAATTCTACCACCATATCCGGTGATGGTGAATGCCACGGAAAATCCGCCCCGTTAGTATTTTGGCCACATGCCCCGGCGGCGTTCACTATCACTCATTTGTAGGCATACTCTATGACAAGCCTGGAAGGCGTTCTACTCCCCGTCGTTGATGCTTCCCGCATCTTTTTCAGACTCGTCCGGTATTTAATATCTGGTGAGATGGTCCTCCTCCTTCGAGCCTGATCAAGTCGTAGCCCCACCGCACAATGAATGTTCTCAGTCCTATCTCCAACGCTTTCTACGACGCAGGCATCTTCACCTGGGACGTCTTTCTGACACTGGGAAACCTTGTCCGGGCCAACCGTCCTATCGGTAAAGTTACACCCGTGGGTCATCCTGGCTATGGGGGAAATTGGCCAGAGTACAGGCCGCCGCAGAAGGGCGATAGTCGATGTTGTTGTCCTGCCCTGAACGCCATGGCCAATCACGGTACGGCTACACCACTCACCGCGCGTCATTTTCTTGAAATCGTTCAATTGGTCTAGGGATTATTCCACGCAGTGGCAAGGGCATCAAGTTTACCGACATTTCCAAACAAATTTGCGCAACGTACAACTTTAGCCCTACTTTTTGCCTTTATATATGCCATTACGCCGCCCGCATGCTGGACAGAAGTTATAGCAAACATACGTTTGACTTGGAGGAACTCAACTTGCACAATGGAATCGAACATGATGCTTCGCTTACGCGTGCGTCACGTCGCCGTTGCTCAGCCAAAAGTGTCCCTTACTCCGTTGCGCTTAGGCATTGACACGGCGCTACAACCCAATCAAGCGGTGCTCCATCCGCCTTTTATCGAAGAACTGTTCTCGTTCGCTACTGGAAAGGATGCCGCCGAGAACCCACTTATCACTACCAAAGATCTCTCTCGTATCTTGGGCAAGCGTCGCGCGGAAGCCAAGGCAACGAATAAGGAGTATACCCTCCACCTCGCTCACCGACTCTTTAGCAGTGCCAAGTGCGCCGTCTGCTATCCACTCCACTTTCTGTGATGGGCTGACACTGATCCTTGGACTCGCGTAGCGCATCGACAATTGTGACCATCTTTGGTGGTCGAGTGGACGACCTCCGAGTGATTTTGTTAGAGGAACGGCTCCCTAAAGGATGGGAATCGCGGATTCAGAAGCCTTATGGGCTAACGATCACAGCCCTCAATTTGATCACTTTTCCTGTAGAATTTGGCATTCGCGGGGCTGATTGGACTGTCAATGAGGAGCAGGTCACACGCGACGTGAACGAGGTTGTCGAAGATGCTTGAAGAATATAGGATCAGGATGTATCGTGTAACGAAATATAATTGGTTCGGAGAAAACGATGCAATCCAATGCTTGTCTTTCATTATTTAGGGTCTGCGTGCTGGTTTCATCTTGACGTGGAGCTTGATCAGTTCCCTCTGGTCTGCATCCAAAGTCGTTGGCAGTTCTGACCCCACCGTGCTGACTCTTGCCAGTAGACAAAGCATGGACCCTGCTAAGATTGTCGATCTCTCTCACCCACTACTCGAGCCGATGCCATGCTATCCCGGAGATCCTGAATATAAAATGACCCTTGCTTGTTGCTTTCCGCTCGCCGCGGTCGAATCTGCGCCCGATACCATCGGTGGGGCCGTCCAACGTGGCGCACACATGGCTGTTCGCGTGCACGCACTGTCGCTCGGCACCCACACGGGGACCCACATCGACGCTCCCTTTCACTTCTTCCCATCTGGTCCGAAATTGCACGAGATCCCACTCAAGCGGTTCGTCGGCCGTGCAGTCATTCTGGACATCCGACATCTCGCGCGGGATCGGGGCGAGATCCGGTGGGCAGACGTGGCAAACAGTGGTCCCGCTACGGCGACGGCGCTATCGCACATTGGCCCGCGTGTGGACGGCAAGGCCGACATTGTGTTGCTCTGGACGGGCTGGGACGCGCACTGGGGTACGCCTGCGTACTTTGCGCATCCCTATTTCTCGCGCGACGCCGCGATTGCGCTGCACGATTTGGGCGCCAAGATCGTCGGCGTGGACATGCTCAGCCCAGACGAGACGCCCACCGACGAGAACACGACAACAGAAGGCAGGTGGGGGGTGCATGAGGTGTTGCTTGGACGGGGGGTGCTCATTTGCGAGAATCTCAAGGGGCTTGGGGCATTGAACGGTGCTGGGGGGAGTGGGGAGACGTGGGTTAGTTTGATGCCACTAAATGTACATGGTTCGGATGGTGCGCCGGTGCGGGCATATGGCTGGAAATAACCAAGTTTATTCGTCCATCCTTGAGGGTAGTACGTAGCTACGAAGGGACTCGGGGCAAGGGGCGAATGGAAAAAAATGACTGAACAGGAAACTTTTCCAAGTCTTGTCCAACTGAGTTCATAAGAGACATCCATTGTTCTTGCATTTAGGGCATGGCTCTTACTGCACGTCGGACCGACGCACAGCGTACGTGCCCCCAGTGAATTCTTATGTGTCGGGATGCATAGTCGTACCGGTACCGTGACGTTTTGCTTGTCCTTGCTTGCGTTCTTCCCTAGAGCCAAGGCGGCTATACTCGACTAGTGCAGGGCACATGCTACGGCTGGCTCAGGCTCCCGGTTATTACTGTGTCTCTTTGGCACTCCAGAGCCACTTGTTTAAGTGAAGTTGCTTCTTGGAGGGGCCATCGGACCATCAGTTCCCTAGTCACTGGCAATTCGCAATTCCGTGTTCAAGCTGTCAACATCATATGGGGAATTCTGAGCCGAATAAACAGGGCCTCTGAGCCAATGCCAACGTGTTAACACGCTAGAGGAAGCACACCCGAAAAAGCTGGTAAGGCAACCATGTTGATCTAACAGGTCGTCCATCCAAGTGGCTGTGGTCTTGTTCCACCGCTGTCTACAATAGTGTCCACAATGGCGCATGCCCGCATCATTCCTGCGAGTATATAAAAACGGTAGGGAATAACTATGGCCGTCCGTATTGGCAATCCTCTCCTGCCAACCCCCCAACATCAACCATGCCTGCTCGAACATCATGGACCCCTCCAAAGGAAGTTCTTCGTGTAGGTGTCATCACTCTTGCCCATTCTACTGACGCTAACGAGTCATTGCTCCACAGGACACCCAAAAATCGGTGGACAGGATTGCACTCCCCGCCGTGCAGTCGAAGCAAGTGTTATCGCCGAATGAGCCAGTGCTTCCGTTATCACTGCATGCCACCGCTCCACTTGCATCTGACCGGCCACAATCAACCACAGAGGACGGCCATGATACAAAACCAATTGTACCCAACATTGAAGAGGACGAGGACGAATATACCCTTAGTGCCTACGGCGACATCTCACTCAGCGAGGACATGATTCCGCCATCACCCTCACCCACGCGTCCCAGTTTCGGCACTTTTCAGCCTGGAAATCCACAGCCCCGCCTTCGCCTCAGAGTGCGGCGGCCACCTATGCCAAAGCGTCGGCCGACTTTCATTCATGTCCCAGATCCCGTTCCTCATTCCGAAGGTATCAAACCCGATGTGTATTGGCCAGGAAGTCCCAGGCTCGTCACAAACGTGAGCGCGCTGACGTGTGTCTCATGATCACTTCCACTCACATTCCCTTTGAATCTCCCTCAAAGGATATGCCTTGGTACCAACACCAACCATTGGTATCCCCTATTACCACCGATCACATACTTCCGAACGCTCAGACGCAGGCAAACGAACCAAGCAAAAGCGGTGGTTCGAGCCTCGAGAAGCTTTTTGACCAACTGTTGCCCCGTTCGCCCTCGGTTCGGCTGTCGCCACCAGGCTCACCCACCGGCCAAGCGCTCAGCCTGCCACAGGGAACACGTGAACCAAAGGGTGGTGTCCGTCCGGAGCGGAAGATCCTGGTGTCGGATAATGCAGCAAAGCTATCACAATCCCCACCGGTGCCTGCTTCCCAGCAGGATAAACCTAAAGCAGCAGCTTGGCGAACAAGACTCCCTCCTCGTCCCCCGATTCCAACGTGGGACATATAAAATTTTGGCATGCACAGCTGTATTTCGGAAATTCTTGGCTGTAGTCCCTTTTTTTCAACTACTATCTGCACTCCTGAGACAGGGGGGCAACAAATTTATTGATACGGAAACGCGTCGGTTGCTATAGTATAGACTGTTCGTATAGTCATAATTTGCGAAATGTGAAGGTTTGATTTGACTCTGTTTGTGCTACTTCTTATTGTGTATGATACGACTAGTGCATATCCATGTGGGCATTTCAGCAAGTGCGCTAGTGAAATATATGTTTGGTTTCATAGCGAGTTCGCGAAAAATTGGTGGTCGTATGCGTGTGGGGGGGTATGATATGTCTGATTAGTGCATGACCAAAGGACCAGACTTGAATGTGAAGTACTAGACATGGATTTGGTGTGACTTGGTGTGACTCAGTGTATCAGGCAGTGTAGTGGTCAAGGTATCCTGGTACTACAAGAAAGACCCAGGATTCAACTCCGGGAATCCTTGGTCTGACCGAAATTTTATTACTTCTTTAACAGGACATACATAATAAACAAGTGTCGCAAGGTCATCAGGGATGCCAACAAGCAGTTGAAGGAGTCTAACAATCATTTACAGCCTTTCTCTCCCAAGTAACGATAGTATATAGTATCATAGTATCATTCCCATCTAAAAATAGCTGTGATTGCAACCATAGTTTTCTTGGGACAGAGTCACTCCCAAGAGTGTAGAACAGGCTGTCACGTGTCTGTCTTTCCGCCAATGAAACCTGACTCTTGACGATAATTTACAATCCATGGGCATTTCAGCAAATGTACAAGTAGAAGACATCTTTAGTTCCGCAGCGAGTTTGCGAAAAATTAGTGGTCGTATGTGTGTGTGGGGGGGGGTATGATAAGTAGCGCGCCGTTACCTAGCGCGAGATGCGCCCCTCAGGGCGAGGTTAGCCAATTGGCAAGAAGATTAGGAAAGTTGGGCGTCCCGAGACCTGTCACTGGGTCCCAGCCCACGCTCGTGTTGTAACCAAGCGTCCCACAACCGGGGTTGGTGCCGTTGGTAATATCATGAAAACCATCCGCAAAAGCAGCGGAATAAATCTGTTCGTCAACAAAATCGGTTTGCGTCTAATCGCCGAAAATGAAAATAAAGACCA
>JBBPKE010000059.1:2109-50827 GCA_038089095.1 Tylopilus orsonianus | reverse complement strand
GATAACAAGGGTGCTATCGCTGTTATGAGGTACTACGCTGGGTGGGCAGACAAGATCAAGGGAAAGACGATTGAGGTAAGGTTCAAAGGTTGACCTATCTTCCCTTACCCTAATTCAATACCTGCTACAGACCCATAACCAGAAGCTGTCTTATACCCGCCGCGAACCCATCGGCGTTGTGGTTTGTTTCCCGTCCCTCTGCGATGTGTCCCGCTTACCCGTACTTACTTCTCCGTAGGGCCAAATTATCCCGTGGAATGTACCAAGTCAGAACGCCTTTTTTCTCGCTTACTCTTTGTTCAAGAATCCTAAACTTTGCTTTGATAGTGTTTTCTCTCTCCCTCAAGATTGCTCCCGCGCTTGCAACAGGCAACACCGTCGTCCTTAAACCCTCCGAGCTCACACCTCTTTCCGCTCTTCTCTTCACAACTCTCATCGAGAAAGCTGGTTTTCCTCCAGGTGTAATCAATATCGTTAATGGGTACGGCGCTACCGCCGGTCAAGCCATCTCTGAGCATCCTATCATTGGCAAAATCGCCTTCACCGGTAGTACGCTCACGGGTCGCAAAATCATGGAAGCTGCTGCCAAGAGCAACCTCAAGCCCGTCACACTGGAACTTGGGGGAAAGAGCCCCTCTATCATCTTTGACGATGCCGATTTGGAGCAGGCCATTAAGTGGGCTATTCACGGTATTTAGTATGTGATTACTTTTCACTGCAGTCATGGCTGGGATTTAACGTCTTGTTGATTTTGTAGCTTCAATCATGGTCAGAACTGCTCTGCTGGTTCGCGGATATTTGTACAAGAGGGGATCTACGACGAGTTCCTCAGAGAATTCACGAAGCAAGCGCTGGCGATTAACGTGGGAGACCCATTCGAGGAGGAGACTTTCCAAGGACCCCAGGTATCCAAAACCCAATTCGAGGTATATTCCTCGTGCCCCAGGCGTTCAGTGGTTCTCGTTTAATACTCTCCACAGCGTATCATGGGTTACATCGAATCCGGAAAAGCTGATGGCGCTACAGTTCACTTGGGCGGAAATCGAATCGGGAATGAGGGTTACTTTATCCAACCGACCATCTTCACGGATTGTCAACCACACATGAAGATTGTCCGGGAGGAGATCTTTGGACCTGTTGCTTGCGTCCTGAAGTTCAAGACGGAAGAGGGTACGTGCTTTGTTGCTGAATCTTGTGCCATTCATATAACGTGCCATGGCAATTGGTGAATCGCGTGCAGAGGTGATCGAACAGGCCAATAACACGACGTACGGTCTCGCTGCCTCGGTTATGACAAAGGACATCGACAGAGCGTTCCGCGTTGCTCATGCCCTGGAGACGGGCATCATGTTTGTACGTGACTACTTCTTCGAATGCTCCACCCCGAGTTCCATCTCACTTTTGTATCTCCCTTTCCCCGAACACCGTTCATGTGTACCGATGCTGCTACAGGTCAATTGCTCCAATGTAGCCGATATTCAGATGCCTTTTGGTGGGTACAAACAATCGGGTATAGGCAAGGATCTTGGCGAGGAAGCGTTGGAGAATTACACCCACGTGAAAGCGATGCACGTTAACCTCGGGATGAGGCGGTGATCAGTGTGACTATGGACTTACACCATGTACATATGTACTTGTGATCAACAGGAGCGCAGGGATGTGTAAGGACGTCGAACCACGAACACCGCTGTAATAAGCAAAAGTAGACATGCACTGACCTGTGCTACAATGTGCTCTTTGGCAGTCCAGGTTTCAGGTGGCTTGGTGGTCTAGCCGTCTGAGCGTGGGCTTAGTCGTGCTTTGTGTCATAGCTACCGAGCCCCGAGTAGTCAAAGACTTTCCGCCCCGCTTGTGCTAGCTGGGGCAGCTCGTCCTCTTGGGCCTTAAATGGTCACTAAACTCTTCGCAGTGTCGGGTGTTCCCCCTGGGCGATTTCGAACAGAGCGGGTGAGAGTTTCGAAATTCCATTGTAAAACCCGCCACAAATAGTTGGGTTGCCCAACCAGCGCCATAGTACATTCGGTACATGAATGAAATGAAAAATCGATCGATCGATGAAATGCAGTCTCACGATTCAAAGCAGTAAAGGAGGAATAAATTGAGGTGCTCGATGACATCTGAAGATACGAAGACAACGTGAAAAGAGTCGAGTTAAATGATCTACAGTTTCGGGAGGATCCAAAAGGAGGTTTCATACACCCACATGGATAAAAGGGACCCAGGATAGAAATGGCGTACCAGTGCCGCGAAGCCGCCCGATAGCGTGGTGCAATGCTTCTGCAGCCTCTCTGCTGTCTGGAACCTTGCCATCGCGAAAGAGGATCTTATAAACCTCCTCCGCAACCTTGGGCGCATCTCTATCCATGATCGACCACATCGTCGCGATGACGCCACTGTACCCCGCGAGAAGCATTCCTGCCGCTATATGGATAGCTTCTTCTGAGAGCTTCTCATCCCCTGTTGCAGTTTGGCAAGCAGAGAGGAATGCAAGACCGCTGCGCGGGCGTGACAATCGAATGATATCGGAAACCTTGAGGCGCCTGCGGTTGGCGAGTAAAAGGCCACTATCCAAAGGATCCTCGCGATCTTGTGTGCCATGACAAGCGAAATGCGCCCAATTTGAATCCTTCACCTTTTTCAAGACGTCTTCGACAGTTCCATCCGCCTCCTCAAAGTCAACGAATGACGACGAGGATGCCAGCTTTCTGATAGCATCTATCTCTGGTTTAACTCCTCCTAGGGGAATATGTCCGTCTGTGCTTGGTTGACGTACGGCGAGTAGGCGGACATGCGCTTCCGGGTTCTCTTGGGGTGACAATTCAAGTGCGTTCATCGCAGGTATGTATGAAGAAACAACAAAATCCGAGAGTTTCTGTCCAGGATTGACTGAACCATAGCGACCCGCCGCGTGAATAGGAAGAAATGAAAACGGTCCGGTGGGGCACCAAAACACGCGAGGCAGTTTGGATCCAGATGGAGCCTGCTGTTTGTCATCGATCAATACGAAATAAAAACATGACAGTACCGGGTTCACATACCGGTAAAGCGAGAACATTAAGGATTGGGCTGACAACTTTGTCCCATAGATATGCTAAAATCCATCTGAACCAGTCATCATTGCTCGGACAGGCCTGAGGTACTGGGTCTCCCTGCCGTGGAACGAGGCGGCCACTGGCGCTAAGTAACTTCTTTAGTTGAATCTGTATGCGTGCGACTCCATCGTAGGATGTGTCTAGGAGCGGGACGTGGACGACGCATTTCGTGCTCTTAATAACCAATGCATCACATCTGTATTTGCTAGCATTGAGAAAAATAACGGGTCCCAAGCTTGCCAAAGGAGAAAGATGATCAATTGTTTTCGGAAGCATAAATAGCTTGAAGCCAGGTAGGGCACGTATGTGTGATAGAAGCCTTTCTCGAGAGAGAGCAAGGGCATGATACTGAGTTAACTTTTGTGACAACTCATCGTCAGTATTTGGGTGGTTTGCGATCTCATTCAAGTTAGCTTTAGCTCTCTTCCGTGCGGTGGCATTGTCGAGTTGATGCGACACATCCTGAAACTGATTAGCAAGTTCCGGATATACATCGCGGAGATCATCAACAGGGCTGCGGAGTTGCGAAAGCTGACTCCACACGACGGAGCGACCTTGTTCCAGCCACTCGATTGCGAGTTCAGGTCTTTTGGCTTCCAGAGCGGCTGCAGCTGCATCACGTGCTATGTTAGCAGCTTTGAGAAGTTGGTGGTGACGATCATGAAGAGATAGCCCCATCCAAGATATTCGTGGGAGGAGTTCAATAGCAGCTGCGTATGCTTCCAGGAGAGGGTCCTGAGACTCATGTTGGAGACGGCGGACAGATTGGATCCACACTCGGGACGCTTCAAAACGACTGGTGGATGTACCCGTGCAAGAGCGAGCTGCCTGGGAGGAATACTGGACGGCATGGGAAAGATCAAGACTAGCAAGGTTGTCGGAGTGCTGGGAGCGTTTTAGAAGAGAATACGCGAGGGAGGTCAACCATAGAGGCTTGTCCGGATGGCCGTCTGCCGTAAGTTGTACTGCCTCCTCATTGGCTAATATCGCCTCATTGATTGATGTCGATTTTGCTGTGGCGTCGTCGTCTCCGGGGTGATCGTAGCGAGCCAACCACGACTTGCCAAGGTTGTTTAGCATTCCAGGTTTATCTGGATTACTCTTGTGCGTGAGCTTCACCGCGCCATCGTACATTGATACCGACTCTCGCAGGCCGGAGACATCCCTGGAGTGTTCAAAACGGATCAAGAACGAACTACCGAGGTCACTAAGCCATCCAGCCCTGTATGGATGACTGTCTGATGTGAGCCCCACCGCCTCCTTGATCATCCGTATCGACTCTTCAAGGTCCTTAACGTCTCTGAAGCGCTCATAGCGAGTTGAGAGTGCATTGCCAAAGTTGTTTAGCAGTAAAGGCCTGTCTCGGTGACCATCGAGCGTGAGGTCTACGGCAAGCTTACGCATTAACATCAGCTGGTCCAGGTCATCGATATCTCCGAAGCACTGATAGCGGGTTGCCAATGCGTTGGCAAGGTTGTTTAGCCTTGCAGGCTTGTCTGGATCATCGTTGGGAGTGAGCTCCACTGCATTTTTCAACAACGAAATTAACCTCTCCAACTCATCGTCACCGCCGGAGCATTCGTAGCGAGTCAACAACGAATTTCCGAGGTTGTTTAACAGCAAAGGCCTGCTCGGGTGATCCTCAGGCGTGAGCTCCACCGCATCCTCCTGCATTTTGATCAACCTCCTCAGGTCGTCCATATCTCCAGAGCGGTTATAGCGAGCCAACAGCGAGTTACCCAGGTTCGTCAGCTGTATAGCCTTGTTCGGGTGATCATCAGGTGTGAGCCGAACTGCATCCTCGCGCGCCGATATCGACCGGTTTATGTCGGAGATTTTTCCGGATGACCTGTATCGAGACAACAGTAACTCGCCGAGCTTGTTCAGCAGAACAGACTTTTCCGGATCGTTATCAGCGGTGAGCCGTACCGCACAGTCCTTCATTGATATTGACTTTTCTAGGTCGCTCGCATATCCAAAACGTTCATAGCGAGCAGACAAGGAGTTGCTCAGGTCACTGAGGAATAATGATTTGTCACAGTGTTCATCATCCTGAATCGCGAGGCGCACTGCTTCTTCATTCATTGATACCGACTTCTCCAAGTCGGTAATATTTGAGGAGTTTTGGTAGCGAGTCAGTAATGAGACAGCGAGATCGTTTAACCATGAGGGCTTGTCACAGTGATCGTCGGACCCAAATTTGACCACGACCTCCAGTATCGAAATTTGGTTCTCGAGTCCGGAAAGTTCACCAAGGTGTTGCAACCGAATACAAAAAAGGATACCAAGGTGGTCTAGCAAACCATAGTGCTGGCTTGAATCTGGAAAGAAGATCCATTGCAAGGAAGCATCCAGCCTTTGAACCTCCCCTTCCGTTTCGTCGTCAGGGTCATCCTCCATGCTTCCATGATCACGTGTTAATGGAATCATCTCTCGTCTAGCTGTGCTACCAAGTGCAAGGATAGCCACGTGATATGCATAGCTGTCTGCCTGGGCAACACCCAGCACCTTAGAGAGAAGATCCTTTCCATTTGTTTCGTCTGATTCATCGCCTTGCCTTTGAAAGCGAGCCTGAAAGGCTATTCCAAGGCTGAGTAATGTAAAGGGATAATCTAAATGAGCACGAGAGCGGAGACCAAGCACAGTTCGATATAATTCAATTGGTACGTCGAGATCAGGGGACGTGTCGTTGACTCGGCAGTGCATCAATTTGGCGGTGGCTAGGTTGAACAGGATAACGTCGCGATACGAGAAATCGGGTGGACATGATTCACAAGCGAGTTCCAATTGCTCAATGGATTCGTTGAGATATTCTTCCTTCTCGAGTTCACGATACTGAACAAGCGCACGTTGCCCACGCTCCGTCAACTCACGTAGTTTGCGAGTTTTGTCCGATTCAGGCGGCTAGGGATACATTAGCACATGTAGCATTGAACCGGCGCATCTGCTCACATCCGTGTCAACCACGTCCTCGTCCAGAAGAGAAGCACGCCGTTCAATGTCAATTTTGAGAGACGAATTCAAATCTTCCCCATCGCTTGTGTCAGATGACTCCATGGCTATACAGCAATGATGAGCTTTACATGTAGAGACAGAGATGGTGTCACCCACACTTGAATTGTCCGTTGCGGTCAAGTAACTCGGAAAGAGTGAATTCGAATGTCAACAGAGCCTCTCCACTTCCTAATGTTGGCCCCAACCCGAATGATGCAATTACTGTGAGGGATATGCTCGATGACTGCGCGAACGGTCTTGAATGTCATCAGACAAATGGCAAGGGGTATGCATACGACGTGGCCCACAATACAATGACGTCGTCCCATTCGACCACGTTCTTGCCAACGGAGACCTGTTTATTCCGAGTTCGCTTGGTCAGGTTGCCGTTTTTCACCTCCGCGTAGAAGCCGATGGGGATGCGCCTCAGTCTAGTGACAACATTCGTTACACGAATGTCTATCTCGGACATTGGAAAAATGTTCAAATTCTTGACGAACACTCACGCGTAATTGAGATGTACTCCATCTTTTCCTCAGTCCTCGGCTTGTACACGCTGATCTCCAACTCCCGCTCATCTGATCTCCTTCGTTTTCGGGCACTATGTGGTAGCTGTATCGGGCGGGTAAATGGCGGGGTAGGTTTATCCATGCCTCGACCACGGAAGAAGAGGAGATGACGGGAAACAAACGTTATCAACGGAAAGGTCGAGACACGAGACAGGATGCTCAGGTTGCAACGGCATCTTAACTTTTTATCAAATTTGCCTGCTGGCACGCTGGCACGCCACAGAATAACGTTTCAACTTTCCTGATCATGAGGTAGGACCTTGAGGGCCTGAGGCCTTCCGCTTTCGGCGTACAAAAGTTCTAAAGTCTGGATTGAGCGACCTACATGACCGAGTTGATTCATCCTGAATCTTAAAGTTTGCGACCCTGATTTTAGAATTTAGTGAGAATACAAAGAAGGCAGAATGCTCAACCGGGATAGAAAAGGTTTGTCGTGAGCAGGCGGAAGTTGAGAAGCCTTGAGTGACAATCGTGAACTTGAACGTCCGCTAGCTAGGGTTTGTGACAAAACTTGGAAAAAGGACTCGGAGCCTCAATTTGACGCTTAATCGAATGCTCCCGTTCAGCTACACACACAGGGTGCTTTGCAAGGTACTCCAACATTCTCTTCGTGCATGCAAGCCTTGGCGCAAGGTAAGACAGACACGACGACAGGTCAAATCAAATTCGAGGTCCAGATGCCAGATCAAGTGATTTGATGGTAAAAGTTGATGGTAGTTAGGCAGGGAAATCTAAACTATGCCGGTGCCTCGTGTACTAGTCATGTATGCATAATGAGTAAGACAAACATCTAAACAAGACCACAGGGACGTCAACTGGACATCAATCAGACACAATTTGGCATAAATCATAGACGCAACCTACTGGTAAAGTCACGGTTTGATCATAAGACCAGATTAAGCACTCTGGAACGTGCTCTGGATGTACATCTTGTCATAATCGCATGACAACGTGCAATCTAGTAGTCTGCAGTTGAAAGTGCACTCGTTGCAGGATACGACACAGTAAACAAGAGACATACCGGTAGATGAGGTAACACCAAAGAGCTCCGAGTCCTCCTGGTTTATGGCTAGCTCAACCAGTGTAATGCTTCATAGCTTAACGAAAATAAGCGGAATCCATAAGAAGCCACTGAATAGCACGAAGCGACGCTTGTGCGGCCTTCCTACTATCTGGAACCCGCGATAACTATCCCTACCACGGCATGGATAGCCTCTTCTGAGAGCTGCTCGTTTTCCGTTGCTGTTTGGAACGCAGAGAAGAATGAGAGACCCTCCGAGGGTGTGACGATCGAACGACATCGAAAACTTGCAGGCATCCGCCATGAGCGGATGAAAAACCGCTATCCAAGGGATGCATATGGTCTCGTACCGCATGACATGGGAGTGGGACTCGATCCGACGCCTTCATCTTCACCAAGACACGCTCGACCATCCCATCCACCTCGTGGAAGTTGATAAATGGAAATGACGACGACAGCTCTCGAATGACCCTCATCTCCTTTTCAGCGTTGACTAGAGGGCTCTGCCAATCGGTGCTTGGCTAACGGACAGCGAGCAGGCGAATGTGACCTGCAGTTGCTGGCAAGTCTTCCTTGGGTGGCAACTCGAGTGTGCTCATCGTTGGGATATAGGAGGAGATGATAAAATCTGAATTTTTTTGGGTCCGGGTTGATCGTAGCATAACGACCAGCAGCATGTGATGGGATGGAATGGAAAGTTTCGGTCTGGTCGGACACCAAAACCTAGCGCCCGGAGGATCTAGTACCGTTCGTCGTTCAATCAAGGTCAAAATCCCCTACAACTTTGGGTCTACGTACCAAGAACGCGGGAGCGTCCAAAAGTGGATCTACGACCCTGCCCCAGAGGTTCGTCTGACCACCTGTGCTTATAGTATGTGGGAGCTGCATTTTCCCCCGATGCATGCACTCATTCACTCAACGCCGAGCCTAGCCCCGATCCCCCGTCGCGCCATGCTCGTCGCCTCGGTAGAACATTTTCATCCATAATACCCACACGTAGCAGAGCAAAGCACTGAAAGAACATTTTACCCGCGTTATCCTTAAACAATTTCCTTTGAAACGGCCTCGGTGAACTTGAACCGGTTAGTCAAACAGGAACACATAGCGCATCCACATGTTATAGTAGTAGTAGATCATACAATGAATACCGTACTGAAGAGCGCAGTCCTCGCGCATGAGCGGGGTTGAACGAAAACATGGGATATATACTAATATACTGTCATCCAACGATATCGTACGCTAAGACTTCCAAGGGCCTAGTTGCCGAGTGCTTTGATGAATTCGAGCGCTAATCGTGGGCTATACCGTCGTGAAGTCAGTGGACGGAGAGGGAATACGTCGGCACATGAAGAAGCACACCTGTCTGTGGGTTTAACGGGGATCTTCTTATCAAGCAGTTTGCCCCCTTTCTCGAATACGAAATGACTTCGCTTGGTCTTGTTACCATCAGCAGCACCGAGAGCGCCTATCAGCGTCCTCTGAGGATCCGATAACAGCTGATACGGTAATTGTTTCTGCACATCAAGGCCAACTCGTCAGAGCAAGTCAGGGACCTGACTGGACCAGCTCACCTTTGTCTGCCACTTTGTCTGAGCAGCGGGAGAGTCCGCACTGAGGCAGTAAACGTCAAAGTTATGCGCTCCGAATTCTTCCCAGACGTCTCTGAAGCCACACGCCTGCGTGGTGCAACCGGCTAAGCATTCAGATATCAATCCGTTAGCCCATTGGCGTCGTCAAATTACCCCGGAGGGGTCAAAAACGTCTCTCGCGCGTCGAGGACCAAACAAGACACTTACGTGTATCGGCTTTTGGAACTAGAAAGAGAACAACGCCTTTCTCCACTGTGAGCAATGTGGTGTCAATGTCCTCGTCCTTTTCGTTCTTGAGAACAAGCGATGGAAGGATCTCTCCCACATCGATGTACTTGGGTGCGCTCGATAGCGCGGCGGAAGGCTCTGCAGCCATAGAGGACTCTTCAGCCAGCACATCCGCCGCAGCTTGTGTCTCCTCCGCGGAAGGCAGCTTCGCCTATCTCCACCAGGTATCAATTCATTTTGTCGACAAAAATAAAGTGAATATTGTTGTGAAAGAACGGTGGGCAAACGAGGCGGATGGGCACTGGGCATCAACGCCTGCGCTCGCCACACACGGTGAAAACGCGAGACGGACCTTTTTTGCATCCTGCTCTCGCTCAGCGTTGGCATCTTGGTCACCTTCCTGGCCGTCTTTCAGGGCCCGTTTTCGGCCAGACCCTGCTTTGGTCGACTTGGCGGTGCCGTTGGCGGCAGCGGAAGCTCCCTTACGCCCCCTTTTCACGGGCTGCTCAGGCCGCGCTTGTGCTGAAATTCGACTGGATCGGCGAGGTGGATTGGCACTGGCTTCTGTGGAGGGCTCCGCCATGGTTCAACTGGAGACGGGTTGGGGGGGGTGTAGAGTGGAAGTGGATGTGGTGTGGATGACGCGACTTTTCTATGGGGCAAAAGGGGTCTGTGCGCACAAACTCGGATCCAGACTCGCCCGCATGGCAGGAGCCTGCCAGATTCTATATTGACCCCGGGGTGGAGAAGCCAGAGGTGCGCACAGACCCCATGTCACAGCCACACCTCAGTGCCCACATTACCTGCCAGCGGATGGTAGTAGCATTGCGAATAAAGTACACTTGTTCATAATGCATAAGAACAAACGGGCGCTTGTGTGTCACTCTATGCTGATAACGCATATTTCTCACAATGCATGGCTTTTTGGTGATTATGCATTATGAGCAAGTGTACTGTAGTATCCGGCTGGGTACGAATAGAGTGATTGCGAACTAAGTCGCCACGACGACCCGTATTTAAGACGGACCCCAGCCCTCCTCACTCGGGCCGCCTCCAATGTGTTTATCCACATGTCTAGTATCTACCCTGCAGGCCTAGTCTATAGAGGTGTGATTATTGAGCAGTTTCCGTACCCAGTTACGCCATCGTTTTAATTACCTCATCGACTCGATGTTCAGGTCATCCATATAAAAGCAATGAGGATCCCTTCCGATGCTCTCACACGCGTGGGTCGCCGCGGAGGACGGTGAGCTCGCCGCTGCTTGTGAAGAGGCCCTGCTAATCCTCACCTGCTGGATTACTGGGCCTTTCCGAGTGCCTTATCTTACGGACATGTTAACTTGAATCACTCGCGTTGATACACAGGGGCATCCCACAACGCAAACGATTCCTCGGCCCTCGGGGTGAGGTCGGCATAAACGATGAGATTGTACATCTCGATGGGTACTCCGGTCCCACGCTGGTGTGCTCAATCCTCCGCTTGGTTTCTGCCGTACGTTGCACTTGCAGTCTGCTATTGGCACTCCTCCGGAATCAGTCCTTCTTCGTGGCGGCCATCAGTTTGTCACATGGTGGCACATCTAGCGTCACAATACAGTCCATGTGAGTGGACGACGCTACATGCGTACGTTTCGTCTGGGCACAGTCCGTCTCTTTCCTCTCCGGCAATGCTACCAAGCGCTAACGGCATGGCTGTCAGTGACACTCTCACGTCATCTGACATATCGCTCAGGAGGTTCGCATCACTCCCGTGGTCGGTGCCTCTGTTGAGTGAATATTATCGAGGCAGGGAATGTACCTTCTCCGAGTCTAGACTTGGGGCGGAAACATCCGCCCTTGTCGCCATTATTTGACGGGAGTGGGTACAGTCAGGAGTGTCCACTTTCAGGGACCTGCTCATGGACTTGAGTGTGAATTTTCCGAGTATGATTCACCTGACTAGCTCACCTGTCACAGTACGATTTCACGCGAGGTTTAGTTGAGTGACGTACGCCTAACCCTGGTAGGGCATGGTGAATTCGAGCGCACCTCGGACTGTACGGCGAGTTACAACATACGGGAATGCAAAAATGATGGTGGCGCAAGGTCGATGTAGTCCCCGAGGCATTTTAACTCGTCAGATAGACCATCATAGCGACTGATATGGCATGTGTACTCCGCTTTCGTCATGGTGCCTACAAGAATCTCCCCCTTTCCCAGACGAGGTTCGACAAGTGTCCCATGGGCTGTTTTGAATACAAAAGTAGTGGGGCCCTGAACCCGAGCACTATCCCGCTCCCTCGTTTTCCCTCCCGCTCCCTCACTTTCCCTTCTGCCACATTCGTGACTCTCTCTCATCTTGGGCTCGCGCGTTCGTCTGGGTATCTCGCTAGTGCACGTATTGAAAAATGACAAGCGGTGGCATACCCTTGGACAAGGCAGAACTCTTGTCCGTCCTCCTGGAAGCAGTCTTGTATGGTAAGACCCCCGTCATCGATAGGATGTGGGACGCCATGCTAACCTTTCGTGGCACAAGGTTTCTCGCTATTGATGTTCGGGGGAACAATATGGGCGCTGTTTTACCAACGGTCGACTCTCCAAATGAACCGTAAGATGCTTACGGTAGCATGCGCGTTATTCTTGTTCAGTACGGCGGTGCGCGCCTCTCTTCACCTCCTTGGACATGCATCTAGCAGCTTACCTGGTATATACAGCACCTTGTGATCCACATCATAAGGATCATGGAGGGTTTGATATTGTATAGGGATACCTACCCAGGAGGACCCAATGAGTATTTTGCGAACCCGTCGCAATGGACGTTCGTGGCCAAGAGCTTCGTGTATACGGCACAGACGCTCATAGGGGATGGCGTTGTCGTAAGCCTTCTCTCCTTGGGGAGAACATACACCACTGAACGTGTTGCAGCTTTACCGGTGTTACGCGGTATGGCAGTCTAAACTCGTCATGATTTTCCCTACACTCCTTTGGTGTGCCCTCGCGGGTACGTCGACGCGTGGTTTGGCGCCGATCAGAGTCATTGATGACCTCTCCAAAGTGACCGGTCTAGGAAGCCCATACTCGGCATCAAAAGCGTCGCAAAACGTAATCTTTGGTGGGACGCTCTCACAGTGGATCACGGCATTTTGGGCAATGGCGTTGTCTACCAACCTGTTCACGACCGGTTAGTTCGTTTGGGTGGATGCAAAAGAGGGATTCTGAACTTGTCCTCCCATACATCAGCCATGCTGGCTGGCCGTATTTGGTATGTAGACCGCAAGGCCAGAAGGCTGCATGGCCATCAAAAGTCCCAGTTGCAACCAATCCTACGTGTCATCGTCGATGCTGGCATGATCTACTCTCTGTCTGTTTTCGTGGGGTTGGTTTGCTATGTAAGCCAAACCAATGGACAATACGTGATTCTGGACATGGTCAGTCACGTCATGTACCCTGCCTCGTTGATTAATGGGAAGAGTCCCACTGAACCACGCCGCTCTGACGCCAGGTTGCGCCCATCATCTCCATCACGTTTTACATGGTCATCATCCGCGTCGGGCTAGCCAAACGGGCGTACGGCAGGACAGCAACAAGCATACCGCTCGGATACGCGTCTGCGGAGGTCTCCGTCAGCGGAGAACGTAGACGTACACTACAAGTCCACGTCACCAGGTTGACAGAAAGTAAAATCGACAACGGTCAACGCTCACCGACGTACCTAACGAGTCCCGAGAGTGATCGAGAAAACCATCAGAGTCGGACACCGAGTGAGATCAGATTCGAGAACAAAGGAGAGATGGTATGACACTAGCTGGCATAATGTGGACGCTCGGTGACGCGTCGACGACCTCGAGTGGCATGCACTGAGGTGCGTTTTGACGACCTCCAGCCGTCCGTTGAATCTCTGCGTCTGGTTGCATGCCACTTAATTTTGTGTTTCCTGCGACATCTTACAATTTCCACCTTTTCGATCTGGTTGTTTGCGTTTTGCTTAGGTTAGCGTTGATGAAGCTCAAACCTGATACCACTCACTTTTGGTCACGGCGTGTACAAGGAGGTAGAGTATATGATAGAGTCAGTTATCGGATAGATCACTTGTATAATTTCAGATTGCTGGAAAAAAGTAGGTTCACCTGCGTTGGTATCGTTCTCTGGAAACGACACTCAGAATGCCATCCAGTCCCTCGGCGAGGGTATCGTCAAACCTACCTATGCACCTTTAGCGAGAATAAAAGTCACATCGATCATACTCACGTATACATTGTGCCTCCTCAGGCTGTACCGCCCAAGCCGCTGCGGGAACCCCTCTTCCTACTGCCACGGCTGAAACATTGAAGCCTTACACGCGTGGAGACGGTCCTAGTATGGCTGGTACGCGGCTTAGTGCGCAACGCGTGCATAAGCCGACGAATGTCCAACAAAGCATATATACGCCATAGAAGTTGGGACCCACTATGCCAACGTGTTCAAACTAGCGGCCCGTGTGGGCCAGCGCGCCGGCATCATGATAGGACGCGCGATCGAGTCGGTCCAAACCTGTGCGATGTGTATGCTTCAACAAGCTGCGCAATTCCTGGATTTGCTAATGTGACTGTTCTCTGCACTGGCAATGCTTTATTAGTCTAAGCGTTCTTAGGGTCTATATAACTTACCGTATCTCAGCCGTGATTAGCCGCGAGAACACTGAGGCGAGTAGGCGACAATGAGGTACGAATACAAGGGACGACTACTGATCGTTATACGGCTTGTGAGGGAGGCATAAATAGACACATGTGGCCCGTATGATAATGGACTTACAGTTTCCCCAAGTCGCTCAGAGGTTAGGTCAGGTCAGCCAACTCGAAATACGGTTTTGCTCGATCACTTCAATGTGCTAAATGCGTTTTGCGCTTGGATTCATTCGCACGGTTATTCTCGAGCGGAATCCATGATTTAGTCAAGTCAGTGTTCACAGTGAAGAAACGTAAGTATCCGACAACGCTTGGCCAGTACAGTACTATTTCGACGAATTCGTCAGTCGTGTCACGTGGCGTTTTGACGAGACGAAAAATCCCTTATGTCACACGTCACATAGTCAATTGTCGAATTAGTCCAGTGGAAGGAAACGAGGCATGTAGCTACCCACTTTATCCATCAAAGTATATATTCTAATGTTGTTTGTGATCTTATCAGTGTACTCTAATCGGCTACTTATTGTGACAGCCAGAAGTGGTGTGAGTAAAGCATGTTGGCCTTGCATTTACACTTCCCACGCCCCAATTCCTCCTCGACTTTCCTTGCCACAGTATCCAAACCCTCGAAACCCAACAACGGACATCATGGTTTTGAAGGCCAGATAAAATATCCATTGCCTATGGCGTCAGCCAGTATGTTTGGACACAATATGGAGCGCAGTGCATGTAAATAGGCACACCCCACCTACTCACACTAGCCTTGTTAGGCTGACGAAATTCTGTTCGATGTCATGTGTCACACCCATTGTTGACAAAGTGGTCTTTGGTCGTGGAGTATCACGCATCACACAGCCTGACGAATTCATAGAAATAGCACAGTATTCCCAACTCGAACGTCGCCTTGTTCGGTGATCTCCATTTCGCGATAGTTTAATTTTATTCGGGTCATCGAATCAGTGAGGAAATGGAATGGCTCCTCAATGATTCAGAAGTCCAGCAATATCTTCCTCCTCAGTTCTATGCTCCCACTAAGCTGATGCATGGCTGTTTTTATTCTGTTGACCCAATTCATGTTGTCCAGGAGGCCAGAAACAGAAAAATGCAAGATACCTGGTCTCATCGACTATCTCGCTCAAGTGGCCCATAATACGACTTTTAGGGGCTAAAGTCACTCGCCACTTTTTTCCAAGAGAATATTCAAGATGGTGCTAAATTTTCTCGCCTGAATCGGCTCTACCCGCTAATACAGTGCTTCTGACGGCTTCAGCTGCCCCCGATCGATTGGGGAGAGTTGTAGGGATGGAAAGACACATTTTGTGAAAGGTAGGCCCTTCACATCCGATTGCGAGCGTTCTAGATGCCTTATCGAAGCCAAATGCCTATGTCGCCTCGGCTTGCCTCACTTCCCCCCTCTCAGAGGTGCTGATCAACAGGCTGTATTCAGAGGCGACCACTGTTATGAAGCACGTTTGGAAAGGTTTTCGAACCCTGCTTTCTCGCTTGAGGTGACCTTCGAGTTGTGGGATTAGACCTTGCGGGTGCGGCGCACATTGTTGCTACTAAGTCGATTATATCACTGTTTTTTTTTTGGTGAATTCCTCGGCGAGTCGTGCCTCTTGTAGTGACTGAAAACGTGGTGACCCGCAGCCACTGGTTGACATATGGTAGTGGAATGTTCAAGTCGACGTTTTATCACAGAAGGTTGGGTCCGACATTCGCACTCTGGGCTTGTAAACACTGGATTCTCCCATCATGCCAACCAACGAGGTCAGATCTGTAAAGTTTTTTCATAGCGGAAAGCGAGACGTTGTGCAGGGAAACTTCTCGAGGCTGGTCTTGGCCTCTTGTTTAGGCACTCAAAAGGACGGGGGCGTACCTGATTCGCTATAACATCGATGCTGGCACCCTTGCAGTTCGGGGTATATTGAATTAGATAAAAGCTTCCCCCTACAGTACATCAACACCAAGCAAACGACGCACGGTCGACGTCGGTCAATTTTAAATGAACGCAAGTGCGACCGTGTCCTTGTCCATAAATGCAGTCTACGGGCAAAGCATCACACAGAGAGACCATGCAAACGTAGATAGAGCCGCCGTCCGAACCAAGGGGAAAATAAATATAAAAAAGTGGGTACGGAGCATGTCATCCAGTAACGACTCGAACGACTCACGAACGTACACGCGTACCCATGACGGCGACACACCGGATAATACTCAGCCTGTGAAAGAGGAACCTACGTCGTGCCTTTCAACAGCGGAAACCCCCTCCCCGCGTTTCCGTGCGTGCGTGGCGACGTCGGGGAGATCGGTGGGGTCAGCGGCGATGCTGTGGGCGACGTTGGCACGTCCGACGCTCCATTGCTGTTGGATCGCACACGGGGCGAGATGTACGGGCGCGGAGAGAGTGGGCTTTTGACGTGCGTGCCTTGTTCCGTGACAGGCAAGGGGGGGGCGTCGTCATATGACGCTGATTGGAGGCCAATGTCCACCCCAAAGTCATCGATGATGCCCCGTGGCGGTGGGCGTTCGACCATCGCTTCGAGGAGCTGTGGGAGGAGAGGTGGTGATGAGTTTGCAACAATAGCGGAGATGGAGATACAACGGGGAACAGGGGAGATGAGAGAAACAGAGACGTACCTCACGTCGAAGATCTTCACCGGCGTATTCCCCTTCCATCTCCGCAGGACCGAGTAATACGGTTCCCTTGCGGAAGATTTCGCCCTCTTCCTCGACCCAGCTCTTGGACCTATCACGCCAAATACAGAATTCAAATCAACACCGTTCGGTGACATAAGAAGACCCAGCATACCTATCTGTAGGCGACGTCACCTGGACGTCAGCCCCGTCTCCTTCCTCTACATCCAGGTATCTACGATCGTCTTCATCCTCGCCCTCGGATTCAGAGATCATGAACGTGGGACTCAACACTTTCTCAGGTTCCTCTGGCTCAGGCTCCGCCCGTCCCTTGCCCTTGTCTACGCGCGGCGTCAGCGGCAGGTTCCCCACTTCGTCGTGCACTCCCGCACCCTGCAGACCGTCGGTCTTCAAACCAAGACCATGCATGAGCGACCTGCGAGAAAGGCGCGAAGCCAGCGTGTCAATCGCTCCATTGAGCTGATCACATAGTCCAAGGAGCCGCTCCAATTTGGATTCATCTGCTGACGGCGCACTTGACTGGATTTGAGCTGTCAGCGCCTCCATCGTTTCGCGTGTCTTGTTGATCAGTTCCTGTTGGTCCTCGATTCCCGATCTCGCATTCGCACCAGCATGGGCAGGAGAAACGTTGGTCCCCGGATTCGTTCGTGGAGCACTATCCGCTTCAATCTCTGCCTGGACTTGGGCAAGCAGCGCCTCCGCACGTGATAGCAAATCCGTCTACCGGGTTAAGACCACCGTCAGTACATCCATCTCGCAAAGGCGTGCGCAACTAAAAAAGCAGAACAAATGGAAGGCACACTCTACCTTGCCATGAAACCCATCCCCCCTACGAAACGACTTGGCCAACTCGCTCTCTTCGATCAATCCCCACACACCCTTCCCCAACCCCTTTCCACTTGCCGGCGTCTCCCGTTGCCCAGCTTCGGCATGCCCATTTCCATGTCCATCCACATCCACGCCGCCCCGTGCCGCCCTTTCCGCCTCCTCAGTATTCCGTATGCACGTATTCAAGATCTCCCGACAGATCTTGGCAAACTCCTCATTGTCGGGTGGGATATTGAGATCGAGACAGCGCATCACGTGATTAGCTTTCAAGCCCTTACTGAGAGCCATCACACCAGCAAGGTCGATGTTATTCGCTGTCAAATCAAGGTGGACGAGAGAGGCCGATTCGGGGAGAAACTCGGCGAGGGCAATGGCACCTACGGAGGTTAGTTGGGTGGAGGAGAGAAAAAGCCGCTTGAGGGCGGAGTTGAGTGTAAATGCCGTGCGCAACGATTGAATCTTAAAAAAGAGTAGTCATAGGCAAGAAACACTGGAAATAAATGTGAGTAGGTGACATACACCTTCTAAACCCGGCCCAGAGCAAGGATTTCGACACAGATCCAGTGTCTCCAGACATAAGTTGTATTTCTAGTCCTCATTCTGAGTAGGAGTGAGGGACATGGTACAGAATATAACGTACGAGGGCTTCAGCAATCACTATCAAACATTGCACATCCAGCTTGTTCTCGCTCAGATTGAGCACCTTCAATGTCCGATTCCGCTTCAACACTTGCGCGAGATACGTTACCCCAGACTTACAGAATCCATATTAATGTCCTCATTCGTTACTACGCGCACAAAGCGTGACTTACCCGAAGATCATTGCCTCTCAGATCGAGCGTCCGAAGCGCACCCAATCGCGGCAAGGTATCCAGCGCGCGTACCTTGTCCAATAACGCAGCGCTCGGTCCATCATCATGGCGGGTTAATATACCATTCCCACCTACACCCCCATTCTTTGTCGTGCCTGGAGCAAGGTGTCGCGTTGTCACGCCGCCGTGGGTGTTGGAGGTGATGATAGGAACGGGCTGGCCTGTTGCGGAGAGTGGATTTGGTGATTGGGCCGCAGCGGCGCGTTTGGACCGCGGGATATATGGCGTGTATGTTGTTTGCGGGGCAAGAACAGAAGGGTGTCGAGGGGGTGGGGGTATGGGCGCGGAGCGCGTGGGAGGGGGAAGGTTAGTAAAGTTTGGAAGTGGTGAAGGAGGTGGAGAAGTGAATGTGGACGATGCAGGTGAGGGCAATGGACTTCCGGGCGTGCCAGTCCCAATGCCTATCCCTGGAACGACATCTGGGTAATCACGAATCATAAGGGCGAGTGCGACAGCACTGCCGCCAGTCGCAGTTATCTTGTTATGTCGGAGGGAAATGTTTCTTAAGGACGAAGTCCGAACCACACGAGCTAGATGGCGGGTGTCACCTCCGAGTAGATTCAGTCGGGAAAGACAGTTACCAAGAGCTTCGAGTCCATTCGAACGAAGAGAGCAATCATCTAAGCGGAGCGAAACAAGACCTGGCTCGGGGGAAGTAGTGAGGCATACGGTAATGTAATCGACAGCTTTTTTATCCAAGATAGTTGATGAGATATCTAGGAATTGCAAATTCTTTGCCTATCGCCCTGGGATTAATGGGTGCCCTTTAACAAACGGTGCATGTAAAAGACTCACCTGGGAAGCATACGCTCCAATTATCTTGAATGCAGGCGGTTTGAGACGACGATTGGACGCAACCGACAAGTACTCGAGCGTTCCAGGAATAAGAAGCGCGTGAAGGATTGGCTTTAGCTTCTGTCCGGGCATCAATAAATGATGAGAAAAGGAACACGAACAACAAACAGAATCGTCCAAATCACACTCCCTCAGTGTCAACTTGCGAAGCCCCCATTCAATGTTGAACACGTCCGAGAGAATGGCTGCGGCTGTTGGGGTGAGCTGTACACCAGACAGATCGAGCGAGCGAGGTTTCGTCGAAGATGCCCGCTGCGAACGAAGAGTCATTTGAAAACGCACAGTTTCGAGACAATTTATGACGCACCCTGAACGCAGCAGAGACTGCGGGATCTGGCACCTCCTCTCTTGAGGCGCAGCATTCTCGATAAAACGACTCGACCTTGTCCAAGTTCCACCACTCCTCTGTCTCATCGGGGCCTATCGAGTTTCCCCTCACGATGCGCCTCCGCCTCTCTGACTCCTTTTCTTCGATGGCTTGTCTTTCATCCTTGAGCGATGGCGTTGATGGAGGGTTAAGGGTCGATATCGGGTAGACAGTCGCGAGGTGTGGTAGGATGAAATGTGCCCTCTTGAGTGGCTTTCCGGCGTCTTCTGAGGCCTGCTGGCTAGGTTGGGTGGGTAAGAAGCCTTTGATGCGGCTGAGGATACCAGTCTGTGTTGGCGGCGGACGTTTGAGGATGGACTTCCCGGGTATCGGGATGGTGACAGCGGAAGACGAAGGCGAACAGGACGACGCTGTTGTCATGTTGCGTTCAGACCTGATGCCGAACGAGAATTACTAGCTTGTCCGTCGTTACACGCATCGAGCGGCCGCACACTCGAAATTGCGGCTTTGGTACTACTGTGTTTGCCGACTTTCCCAGACTCAACCTTCTCTTCAAGTGGACCTCGAGGCAACTATACTCTTCTTTCACTGGCATATGATCAGACTCTATGGTCATTCGACTATCACGTATCGTGTAACCACTGCGCTCGCCTCGTTGCATCCTTTCCCATCTCACTCACTGGTCTCCAAGTTCGTCTAATTTTATTATCAGGTCTGGTTGAGCGTGCGATGGGATTTGTCCTCGAAACGACAACTTTTTGACGACATGAAGGTGTGATCAAAGCGTCAACGCTTCCCCCGGGCGATTACTCTGTTCGATGACTGCAATGCTGGCACAACCGGCAGACACTACTAACTTCCTGGCTTTAGGTGATCTTAACCACGCGGTTACCGTGACGCGGGGCGATATGGTTCGTGGCATTGCTACTATTACCCTTAGATGGCACCCAGATCCGAATCGCTGAAATTGACGAGCATCCCATCAAATGGTCAACTACACGAGAGGCTACGCTTGATGCCTTGTCATGTCACAATGACCCTGTACTTGCAGGGCACTGAAGCTAGGCAGTGCCACACTACTACCTGCTCGATCGTCTCGAGACAAATTCTAACTCGCACCTAGCTCTCTGATCTCTGAGCATGGTTCCTCTTTCCAAAAGCCATCTTTGTCATATTAGACCAAAGTGGATCGATCTGACCACGCAGATTTACGGCTATGTGGATTGCGTTGTGGAAGCCGGTAGTGTATTCTGGTCGTATTCCTTCCCTCTTACTCGGTCTCCATTAGGATTCCTTGATATTTAAAATCGACAGCTGTCAACCACGACTCTCCTGGGATCCGAAGCGCTTACTTCGATCTATTACGATTCACCGTCTATGTGATAGAGTACCCTAGCCATCCAAACTTACTGTGGCAGTTCACGTTCCCCCGGGAGAGCAGACTTAGCGACCCACGTGCATGTGAAGCTGGGCGCAGGATGTCGACCAGTTCTCAAAGTTGAACAGCATCTGAATGATGAGTCGCTGGCACTGGCAAGATTTCATTCCATATGTTGATTCATAACCAGGCCTATGTTTGTTAATCCATCGTACAACCATCATCACTGCCGCCCACCGAGTGACTTGCATTGGAAATCGGCTACATCAACTACATAGCCCCTACCATAGGGCACGTTCGAACCTGACTCATTCGTTGCTATCGCCAATCTGCCGATGGACATTTGCGTATCATTCTTAATGCTGTCGTTCCATCAATTAATCGGCTACTTCGCATTTCACAGCATGAATTATGGGCTGGAGTATTCCTGAATGAGAGATTGACGATTGATTTGTGGTCTATTACAGTACTATCGCTGCTTCCTTAGTGAAAAAAACATGGTATTTCATTTTTAACGCCTCAACAACATCCTTTAAACATCTCGGCATGATACTACAGATACAGTGCATGTTAATAAATCACCTCATTTTTTATCAGATTTTTCTTGTTCATGTTAGAACCATATGGTCCTTCCGATGTTTTATCTATGTAGTGTAAATACTGGTCACACCGAGGTCACACTCCTGGCAAGTTCGGGGACTGAAACTTCAGTCTCAGCATTGACAGCAGGATGGGTTCGAACGATAGTTGGAGATGAGTGAAGCCCCAAACTAGGAGTGAATGCATTATGACTGAAAGTATTGACTTTACAGCTGTCCACCATGGAAATTGTCTTGAGTAGGGGTATAGTAAGATGGGCGAGAATGCAAATTGGCAAGATTGAAAAAGAATAAATGATGTGCAGCACTTACTGTGTTCGGTGATGACTAGGCATCTGCACGGGTATGAACGGGTACGAGTATGGGTACTGCTAACAATCCATCAGGGTATACCCACGGGTCCGCAAGCCCGCCCAGTACCCTCACTAACCCGCCGCATGTACCCGTACCTGCACAGCGAGTACGGGTTTGATGCGGGTATGGGTACAGGTACAATCATTGACACCTGCGGGTATACCCGTGCAGAAGCCTAGTGATGACTGCTGCTCCAATGGTATGTGTGGTGGGAACAAGCCCATTGGCGGGAATAACGAACCATAGGAAGCAGGGAACTGAGGGTATGGTAAGCGTGTCTGACCGGAAAGTTCACTGGTATGATCAGCCGCTGGCATCAACTCATCCAAGGCTATTCGTTGTCGGTTGGTGGACACTCCAATTTGATCATCATCATCATGCACGTGGAGGCGCTTTCAGGATTGCACCATGGGGAAAAGGTCCTTGAAAAGTCGACGGAGAGTTTGATATTTGACCTTGAACTTGTTGGCAGCAGCAGAAAGATCCTTGCATGAACCATTGCGAACAGCCTCACAGGCCTCAGTGAGTTTTGCTTTATAGGCTGCAGCGGCCTCTAATCTTTTTTGTTTCTGAAATTTCTGGGAGCATGGCATGTTGCGTCCGAGCCCTTCTTTGCTCTGCAATGATGACGCAGCTTGCTTTGCCAAGGAGGAGATTGAATTTTGTCGCAACTATCCGCCTGTGTGACAACCTCTACCCCAAGAATTTACTCTAGAGCTTTGTACATTGAGAGTCTCCCTTTTATAAATGGTATAGGGGGCCCTCATATACTAAGTAGCTATCACCAGGTGTCACTTTTGCATTCATAGGCACGATCTCTCGGATCTGGGGGTCAGAGACCCTATCCATTTCGACATCTCATGATATAACATCAAGCTGCAAGCACATTCTCATCTAAACAGTCCTTGCGTTTTTTTCTTAAGCTAGAGTACTTAATGAACTATCTCTGACATTTTTTTCGAGCCTGTAGAACAATAGAAAAGTGATGTTTTAAATGGTTTTAGAATGTTTACATTGCAAAGGCAGGTTACACTAAAGAGGCAACGATAGTATTCCTATTTCACAGCTGCCCCTGGTGCGCTACTTCATTAACGTCATGCCCTCATCGCCTGCTGTCCCCGAACGATGCAGCATAGACTACACAACAATATCACAGGCCAGTTTCAGCTTGGCGTGCCTAATGTTATGCATCCCGGTGTTCCTCCGCCCTGCTTACCACCGGAGAGAACTTGAGTTCCCGCAACACATACACCAACCGGGGATTCTTCAGCAATTCAACGGTGACGTTATCGCTTTGTGGGCCCTTCCGAGAGCTGTGATTGGATGACGGGAGCTCAAAAAGGCAAAAAGGGTCCCTCGGAAGCACGCTCGTCTAGGACTACCAGGTCACCATCATCTCAGACAACTCTCTGATCCATTGAAGGAAATCATCATCCCTACTCACCACGGTAAGCATCGCTTACATTTTCTGCTTTTTTTTAAATTTTTAGATGCTGGCTGTTATATCGAGCGCGTACATAATGCAGTGTGATCCGACGGTGCGCACCAAACCACGCGATCAGGAATGATACAATATCCCTGTCCTCTCTGAACGTAAGTATTTTGTTGACAATTACTGGAGAAAGTAAACCCTAGCGAGATTAACAGGCGATTCGAGCGGTCCATCTCGTAATTTGATTGTGTTGAGCTGCACAGGTCTGGGACGGACCTAGTCCGGGCTCATCATCGCACCGTCGCTGACCATTCCAACGTGACCTGGGTCACTAGATAACTAAAAGGAGGAACGAAGTGGGGGTATATAAGCCTCGTAGGTAAAGCCCAAAGATGCTCAGCAACTCGAACATCTTTGTCTGTCCACAAGCCTCAGCTCGTCTCAGAAATCCATTTCACAATCTCATCATGTACTTCGCAAAGTCTTTCATCGTTCTCATCGCTGCCGCATTCGTGTTCGCGACACCCAGTGCAAACAGGCGCACCGTATGTTGCTCTACTTCCCTGATAAGTAGAGACAATTGCTTATCACAATTTGTCACCAGGATGACAGCGAATTGGACAACTGTAACGGCAATATCGGTGACTGCTACTCGAACGGTAAAAATGCTTCACTTGTACATCAATCC
Organism: Tylopilus orsonianus; assembly: GCA_038089095.1. Taxonomy (NCBI): domain Eukaryota; kingdom Fungi; phylum Basidiomycota; class Agaricomycetes; order Boletales; family Boletaceae; genus Tylopilus; species Tylopilus orsonianus. Next base: position 26,699 of record JBBPKE010000059.1, on the reverse strand, counting down.
GTGTGCTAACTCGTATGGTACACTATAGGATGTTCGCCTACGTTTTCTCCCGCGAGCAACACCATTGGGACATGCACTCAGGGCGAATACAACGGATGTCCTTGTGAAAAGTGTGGTGGTGGGAATGGCTATGTTGGTAGTTGCTCGGACAATGGCTGCAACGGTGTTCAAGGCACATGCACTGCTGGCAACTACCAGGGTTGTCCTTGCAACTAAACCTCTGTTTCGACCTTTTGGGGCGGTAGTATGATGGCGTCGGGAATTGTCGCCGAAATCGTTATTAGGGCACTCCTTGATTTACCTTGCTTTGCGCCTTATTCGTCTGCTCCAAGAATTTGTAATACGATCTTGAAACTGTGGTTGTGCGTCTCGAGAATATCCAGCTTATTTATTGTCATGATTTGAGGATCCCGATGCTTTAAATTGTGTGATTAGAGGCCCGTCTAATGAATTCGAGCCATCATTGAGCCGCCTGATTCTCGGAGAAAACGGCGGCTCAGGTCTACATCCTCGAATGGGCCTCTTCCTTACCCACTTCAACGCAAATACTCTCTGCTCACAGGGTTGAGTGGGTAACTAAATTGAACATAACATAACAACACCAGAGAGCAACAAAAAGGAGGTGGCGAAAGATAGTTATGTAGGGAAGGTTAAGCTGCGCACACTACACGCTTCGGTCACACTGCTCGATCGCTCTAGCTGGTTTTCTAGGCATCAAAAATCCAGCTGAGCATCCAAGCTATAGATAAACGTTAGCAGCCATGAATATGGGGACACACTAAATGTTTCCAGTACTTAACAGAGGCATCCAGACAGAAGGTAACGAAAATTGAGGCTTGAGAACCAAAATTCTTGCTTCTGTAGTGAATTCGACTTGATAGGCCGGGGATTTTAGACTCGTGAAGGCGAGGAGCACCCAGGGGTGCAAGTCTCCGGGATACATATGACGCGTGATCGGTTGATTTACGGAGTTCGATTCGAATCCCGTGATCAGTCACGTTGTCTTCAAGATAAACTTATATAAGTTATAATACGGTAAGTACCGCCCATCACGGTGCTGCATCCCAACCGTGGCCAGGTCGTTAACCAATGTCTCCTCAACTGATCAAGTACCTGAGCAAGCTGTGTTGACATGTCGATGCGGCACTACAGAAGTGTGGTAGAGAGACCTGCCCCCAAATTTATTCGGAGTTGGATACGTCCTCCGTTACGTTACCGTGGGCTGTTCCCCAGATCCGCAGATCCGCAGTGTTCCGCTGGTAACTTCGTCGCTGCCCCATTGAACCAAGCAGGTAACTTGGATTGTGCAACGACTCTCAACGATCGCAACATCAAAGCCAGATATAGATTGAACACTCTGGTAGCATGTTCATTTCCAGCTTTGTGCCACTTTGGAGCGCTCTGAACCATGGCTCTCAAATTGATGGTGACCCACAGCCTCTCTCGGAACGCCGGAAACGATCATTTGGAGGCGCCATGATCCGCTACCTCTGTGCAAAAGTATCCATGTCGTTTAGTCCTGCTCGAGATCTCTAAGTGACCTTACGCCTTTATTCTCATTCCTCAGCTGCAGCAGACTCTTCAAGGCGCACTTTGTGAGAGTAAAGCCTTTAGAAGTGTTCATGCAAAGGCCACTACACTTTGTGCAACATTTTAATGACGTTCTCGGCTCACATCCGTGAGATTTAGGTTTATTATGTTACTTCATAACTAAACTAACGTTTGATGCTCCACTGCCAGGCATACTTGTATTCGTAAAACCACCGCCATCGAGGTGTTTCAGTTGGATGCCGGTCGGCTATACCAAGAACATAACATTCACGGAGACAGCCTTTGCTGTTGCCCTGTAGCAAGTTAAGCTACTAGCATCGAAGGACAGGACGAGGCTCCTTTTTGCCACCCTCGCCCAACCATATCTCGGGTGTCCTCGGCAGTCAACATCAGGCGGTAATCTACCAGTCCTCAGACTAAGCATGACTCGCGCTCTCCATACTGTTACTAATCATTTCCCGAGCTTTAGTCTTGGCGATTTAGGGTGACGGCCTTGACATTCCTACCAGTAACGGGCCGCGTGCGTCATTACTAGTCAATCACCCCGTTTCTTCTCCAATTATAACGGAAAGACTCATTCACATTCCTTGTTTTCTGATCACATTTGATGACGGCTATATCGAGTACAGGTCTAAGGAACCCGTTGAATGCAGCGCAGCCCGACGGTGAACACGTTGTGGCGTGGGAACTAGTGGCGGAACAATGTATACCTCCACTTTGAACGGCGGGATTTTTGTTACCGCTGAACCTGACAGGCGAAGTTGGAAATGAACCCTAGCGAGCCTGACGACGCGCTGGTAGTCGACCCAGCTTTGAAGTAATTTGATGGAGTCTAAATCTGCACAGGTCTGTACCGGTATACTGGCGTGGTTGCTGATTTACTATTGCACTTTCGCTAGCCTTTCCAGCGTAATAGTAATTTCTAGATGGCCAAAAGGGGCTTTTTCAGAGGTATATAAACATCGCTGGCGAAGCTGGAGGATGCTCAACAACTCGAACATCTTCCTCCACCCGCAAACCTCAACTCGTCTCAGAAATCCGTTTCATAATCTCATCATGTACTTCGCAAAGTCTTTCATCGTTCTCATTATTGCCGCACTCGTGTCTGCGACACCCAGTGCAAACAGGCGCGCTGTATGTTGCTCTACTTCCCTGATAAGTAGAGATAATTGCTTATCACAATTTGTCACCAGGATGACAGCGAATTGGACAACTGTAACGGCAATATCGGTGACTGTTACTCAAACGGTAAAAATGCTTCACTTGTACATCAGTCTGTGTGCTAACTTGTATGGTACACTATAGGATGTTCGCCCACGTTTTCTCCCGCGAGCAACACCATTGGGACATGCACTCAGGGCGAATACAACGGATGTCCTTGTGAAAAGTGTGGTGGTGGGAATGGCTATGTTGGTAGTTGCTCGGACAATGGCTGCAACGGTGTTCAAGGCACATGCACTGCTGGCAACTATCAGGGCTGCCCTTGCAATTAAACCTCTACACCTCAGGTTTGTAAAGGGGTAATGTGGTGGAATCGGGATCGTCGGGGTCATTGCGCACATTCCATAGTCACATTTCGGGTCTCGGTTGCCTGTTGCTCAACTCTTGGTAATCCTAAAGAAATTCAAGTCTTTGTTGTTATGCTGCTCCATTCTCTTTCTTTTGTCTGTGTGTGTATTTATCGAAGTGATTATTGCTTTCAACTTCCCCGGTGGTTTCTCGTGCGATCGGAGACTTAAAATGCATCCCTTTTAGTTATCCTAATGTATAGAAGCTCGTGCAAACTAGGATTAGGCATGATGTATACATGCCTGACTGAGGTGGATACTAGTCATCCCCTGGGAACTGCGGCAATTTTAAAGCTTGCCGACGTAATGTTGCCCAAAGCCCTAAAAGGCTTTATTTACTATGAAACTTAGCTCGTGCTGAAAGAGTATACTGCTATTACCAGATCATTCGCTACAATTCCCTATGCATGTGCGTATGTCTCGAGAAAGCACAGAACCGTTCTCAATACGGCTTTTTTCCAGTAAAAAGTCGACTGTCACCAAATATCAGGCTCATATAGCCAATATACGATAGGCCAACGCACGTGAGTGGTCAAGAAGAATGTTGTAACCTCATTCCTGGACGTTGAGACTTGATACACATCCGTGTGGCCGTCTCCCACATGTCCTCGTGCGTCGTCTTCTCTTTTGTCCGTTACACCATGATAATGTTCGTACTAGAGCCGCACCGTCAGGTGACAACCACGAACAAAGGCGGATGAAACATCCATTCATACGTTTCTTCCGTTCAACCAACACTTCAGCACAAGTGGCAGGAAAAAAGACCTTCTCTCTGGGCTTTATGCGGTCTCGTGTACGCATTATAATCTTGGGTAGACGGTGTACATTATTGCCACCGCCCATCTCCTACACCACATGAGCAAACTTCGAGCTTCCAGAGACATCCTCGTGGCATTAATTTGTTCAGGGATGAATACACGACGTGCCTGTGGCTTTCGGATATCTCCCTTACTGATAAAGCATATGCAGGTCGTTCGCGGTGATATGCCCTCCCTCTTCCCGGTTTTAGCTCGCTGCAGGATCTCAGATGAATAGCGGATGACCCATCTGCACTACCCGGTGCTTGAGCGCATGCGTGTAGTCGCGACTGTTTCGCTCGAGGTCACGCTCCAGCGCGCATTAGTGGCGTATCTCGGATCGTCATGCATCAAGGGATCGGAGAGAGTGCCCCCGCACGTATTCATAGATAATTAGTAGATGGGGCTGATGAACTAGGACACCATACGAGCCTGACGCTGCACAATGAGACTGGTCTGGGCAACTGATATCCGGGAGAAAGGTACGACGAAGTTCGACCGTCGTTGTGTTAGTTCGTCCATTAGTAGTAAGTGTCTTTCCTCAGATTAACGTTTCGCGGTAACAGGGTACCATGTGAGTATACTTACATTAGAAGTGGTCAGCTCCCAGTACGACCAGCGCCTAGATCTGGCTTGTCATATTGAACAAGGTTGAAGGAAGCATCTTGACTGGTCTGTTTGTTATACTCATTCCACGGTGTTTTACTTGACGGTTTCACACAATCATAATTCTTGTACACTTGACACGAGACCGCTGATTCGTTGAGTGGCGTTAATCAAGATGGAGTGAGTTGATCAAGCTTTGCCTCCGGGCCAATCCAGTTGGTACCTGAATGTGAATACCCGCAGGTAATCAGCAGCAATTCGCACGGGTCAAAGTTGTGCCATCATTTACAACTTTGAGGTATTATCGTCTTTGTTGTTTTCGAGCCTGGGGAGTTCGTCGCCATGAGCACCGGCGGGTAGGGTGGCACGTTTCTGCTTCCTGTGGGCTTCCATTACACACGGATTCGGCATGCTTGCGTCGTGGCTTGGAGCGATTGCAGAACGCGGTGACCCACAGGAGCTGATCCCGAAGTTTTCGGCAGCGCATGGACGCCCCGTGTGTGCTAGTACCAGTGTACCGGTACATGCTTGCCCGTCAACCCCCTGGCCGATCCGAGTAGAAGGCTGGAGGAGTATTCCGAGTCCGACGCTGGGTACCCCGCACACTGCATCGACAGTGGAAGGAGAGCGGCTCGTCGGATGTACTGACGCAAGGATAAGCAGACGGTGAAAATGAGTACAATGAATGTGAGTAGAGCGCAGTCCGTTCATTTATTTCTGTACTAGGCCACTAAGCCCCGCAGAGCTACGCGTGCCGCGTTGTCAGCTGATTCCCGAAGCCCGCTGAGGGGACTTTTTGATTGGGCTTCCACCTCGCTGCTTCTCCACTCTCCTGGGCACCTTCTTGCCGTCACGGGTACCATGTATATATAGTGTTGACCCCGAGGCCGTGCTGTTTACTCACCCTCAGGCTCTTCTTGGACAGTCGCACTCAAAATGTCTGAGGACAACTCGCAGCCCACGTATCCTCCTGCGCTATTCAATGAATATACCATTGCATTCGAGGGCAGCTCCTTGGCATGTATTCTCTACGGTAATTGTTCCAATTTCCTTTTCCTTGATCGCTCTCTCACTAATTACTCTTTGGCAGGCATCTACCTATTCATTGTCGGGTTCAATCTAGTCTTGCTCCGAAAGAAGAAGTACCACATTCTTTTGACGTATTCCATCGTTCAGCTGGTGCTCACGACGCTGTATTTCGCAATTTCGTTGTACATCGCTCCCGTTCAAAGCTTGGGCATATTCAACATTGTTGGATCGTATGGCCTAGATGAATTGTCGCCGTGGCCAAGCGTCATTGTAGACACCCTTTTTATACTAAATACGTGGACTTCCGATGCTTTTCTCGTATGTTTTCCATGCTCCCTGTGCCGTGCCGTGCTGAATCCAGGATAGCTTTACCGTTGCCACGTCGTCTACATGGGGAATGCGTATGTGTTGGCATTGCCTGTGATGCTATACATCGCTACCGTTGGATCTTCGTTGGCCTGGCTCGTCGTGAGCTCCATTCCTGGCGCAGTCTACAGCACCCACGCAGTTCAAATAACTGGTATCTGTTACTGGTCCTTGTCCGTCGCGATGAACGTCTGCGCGACTTGTATCATCTCTGCAAAGCTCCTGACGCATCAATATGCAATCGACAAGGCCGTGGGAGTGCACCAGGGCGCGTTTTACCTCGGGTATATGGCAATGACGCTCGAGAGCGCATTGTTGTACACGGTGTTTGTGATCATGGCATTAGTGGTGTTCGCGTTAAACAGTCCATTCGAAAACATGTTCTTTCCAATGTTGGGTACGGTCCAGGTGTGTCATTTTTTTGCGTGTCCTTTTTTCATCTTCTATTTGGTGTGTGATGGTGATGATGCTCACGTCTGGGATTGTCACAGGCAATTGCACCGGCGTTGATCATTTATCGTATCAGCTGCGGGCTTGCGTTTGGAATAAACCAGTGCGGGAGCTCTACGGTGGGGACTCTGCGTTTCGCGTCGTCGCTTCGACCGCGAGCAATACGTCCAGTCCGTCAAGATGTGTCTGATGGCTCGGACACCATGCAAGCCTCCTTGGAGGATAGTTCCAAAATAGAGCAAGATGACACCAACTCGTTCTTTATCCAAGAATTCAAAGAAGCAGTTTAAACCCCGTAGGGTCCACAGGGATGTAAGCTAGGATTGGAAAGTCACTAGCATTTTCAACGGATACAAAAGACGCCCAGAATCATATCTTCTCCGGGGGTAGCCAAAAACAAACAAGAGAGACAGGCTTGGGAAGCCGAGCAGAGTAATCGTCTTGGATAAATGTACATACCCCACGTATACTGTACGGTTTAGTGTGGAAATGACATGGTTCTATTCAATACGTAGTTGGCCTCAAACGCCTCGTACACCTTGTTCCAATCCCGGCACGTGTACATTAACCCAATGCCATCGCTCGCCGGCTTGCCCGATGGCTGAACGTGGTCCGTTGGATTCAACCGCGTGTCGGCAGCGCAGAGAATCATTTGTCGTACGTAGTTGAAGCAGTGATGGACGTGGTACCGTCCCTGTGCGGTATCGGGCAACTCGACGACGGCCTTGCGAATCCGGTCGAGACAGTGGAGGGTGTGGAACATGGACACGGCGTACGGACGGGCATCTGGGCCCATGAGGACGAGCCCGTGGTTGCCCGCAGGGACGAGTGAGGCCCACTCGCTGTCAGCCAATGTGCCGTTGACAGGGTAGTGCACGGTTTCTTCGGTGAAGAGGGTGCGCGGCGGGGTGGACACGTCAAGGTGGAGGAGCTCGAGCTCGGGGTGGTGTTGGGTGCGTACTGCGTAGAGGGTGGATCATGTCAGACGGGGCCTGCGTCGGCGCCGCGTCTGGATCCGCGTGATGTGGGGACATACCTCGACGTGGTTCCGTGACGGAGTGGGACGAGAGTCCCGTGAGCGTCAATGCGAGGTTGAACAGGCCAAGGAGTACAACTCCTAGCTTGACGAAGGTGAGCGACAGTGAATACATGAGCAAGAAAGGAGCGAGCGAGCGATTCGAGTTCGATCACGTTGGCGTAGAGTGATGCAATGGCAAGTGGACAGAGACTCGCTCGCGAGTCAGGCACCTGCTGCGCTGGCTTCTTGAAGCAGCAGAGCCCAACACGCCGAGATGTCCGCAACAGGTATAGTGTCTTGAAAACACTGAAACACTGGGCGATGTCTACAATAGTGACCAACCCTTTAAAAAAGGAAAGAAAAAGCGAAGCCCAAACTTAGGATAGTACAGTGAACATCCCGTTGGGATAGTCCATGATTAGTAACTCCCCGGCGGCGTGTGGAGGTTGGCGCAAAGGTGTGCTCCGTTCATCGGGGTGCTTTCAAAGCGGGACGGTTGGCAGTCAGGGTCATCATCGGCGCTTCCACAGCTCAAGTGATGGATTACGCTTACACAAATACAAACATTGAAAACAAGCATCTGCCTCCGCCTCTCTCGGCCTTCTACATGCCGCTGCACAGGCCAGTGAGTACCATTGCAGGCCAGGCAAAGATCATTGACCCAACTCCGTTGAGTCACCCGGCACTGTTCCCCTTATTCTCTGGATTGATCAAAGATAACGCAGAACACCCGCCACTCGTCTAGGGGGGTTCAAGAACTGGAACACCTTGGAATTGAAACACCTACTAGAGCGGTATATTTGTTACTGGCAGTAACGGGAAGCGGATTTAACCTGACCGGGATCTGCGCGGACAGCGTCCTCGAGACCCAGCACTTGGACGCCGTCACAAGTAGGTGCCATATATCAGTAGATCATCTGCAAGTTGGAACGAATTGATGACGCTTTGCAATGACAGTGGAACCCAAGACTATAGTACTCTTCAGTCTCACATTTTCAGCAATATGCCCATACGAATAATAAAGCTTCCAGAAATCAAGCTAATGGAAAGAAGTGCGGTGACTTCGTACTTGATCAGGACACGCGTTGAACATGGAACCGAGAGCAGAAACAGCCCATTTCCAGTCTCTGATAATACTTGGAGTGACTTCCCAACGCAAGAAATGCAGGATCTCAGGATCAACCCATGGCTTCAAGAGGAAGCGAGATTCGCAATTCTGTCGCATACGTGGTGGCAAGAAAAGGAACCCTCATACAAGAACTTCGACGAACAGCGAGATCGGGACAGGCAAGGGAGGAGGACATTCAAGGGATACCAAAAACTTCGGTGGCTTTGTGACATTGCACACAAGGACTACGAGGTCGAGTTTGCTTGAGCGGACACGGTCTGCATTGACAAGTCCAGTAGCATAGAGCTGGACGAATCCATCCGTTCCATGTTCGTGTGGTATTGGAACTCGGTCATATGCATCCCATATCTTGCGGGAACGAATGATCTTCTAGACTGTCACTTCGATGGGTGGTTCGCTCGTGGATGGACCCTGCAGGAACTTCTAGCACCACATCAACTAAAAATTTTCAACAAGGATTGGTACCCGCTCACGAAGTTCCTAAACGACGAGATGGGCTATCACGCCAACGGCTGAGAAGCGTAGGCCAAATTGACTCGAATTCAAGCTACACTCACCAGATTCATGTCCTCCACCACGTGATATCCATGGCAACGGGACTAGATATGATCACTATCTGTAGTTTCCAGTCCGGAACGCATAAAATGGGTCGCTCGGAGAGTCACCACGAAGCCGAGGACAAGGCATATTGTATGATGGGAGTATTCGGTGTAAGCATACCGATGGCTTACGGTGAGGGCGCAGAGCGCGCCTTCTTTCGGCTTTTCGCAGTCATCCTCGAGGTTGAATGCTCCCGCGATTAGTTCATATGGGGAGGAAAGCCCGTTCCAATGGAGGTGCACCCTTCGTGCATGATTTCCCGCTCCCCGGAATGCTACCTATCTTGAGACAACATTGAGAGCGGAGACGCTTTATCGACGAACGATCAGGGGAGCGAGTTGGTGACATTGACCAACCTCGGTTTGCAGATAAAGATGCTGGTCATACCTGCACGCGTTTTGTACGAGCAAGCTTCCCTTGAAATGCGTATCTGGTGCCCACTGTCCGACCAGCTGGTAGTGGCCAAAGGTGCGGCGCCGAATTGGGACGCAGAAGCTCATATGTCGATCGTGAGGCCTCAGTTCGCACTTGGCGTTTTGAACGTCGTCGATCTAGGGACGATGGGTATGCCAAAATATCTCTACGCTATTCTGTTGCGCAGACCGGTTCGGGAGTTGCGATGGGCCCTTGCGACGAGGTGGATCTATTCCAAGTGGGAAAAAGTGGAGACCAACAGGGCGCTCGTGTTCCAATGTAGCGAGAGGTTCCGACTAATGCGCGTCGGTGACCGGGACGCAGTTGAGATATCCAGATCCGAAGTCGAGTGGTCCGAAAGGGGTGACGATCCGAAAATTAGGTTGCAGACATTGTATTTGTAACATATGAACATATGACTCGTACATTGCCGATTCTGTCGCAGCTTGTCACGCATGGCATGGAAGCTGTCTTGGGAGCCCGACATACTACTTGGCGTGTACACGACCATGAGTGGTGGCTTGGAGCACGTTGACTTCCCATAGGCATGAGCATCTCGGTTGGCAGTCATGTTCATCATGTCTTGAGCTTTGGTCAGACTCATTTGAGCTTGTCCTTCTCGATTACATGGAAACATTCTGAATGCCGTACCCCAAGACTACGTTCTAGGCTTACTGCACCGCTCCACATTTCTCGATGCCTCCTCATATACCTGAACCCAATCCCTGCACAAATGTGGCTGCGTCAGGTCAACAGTCAGACTAGCATCTACGACGGGCTCTAGTGTAACGTCCGCCCGACAAAGCGTCATCATTCGCAGGTAATTCAGGCAATGCTGCACGTGCACGGCGTCGGCCTCGTATGTCCTATTGGCACCATCCCCCAAAGCGAGTCGAAGTCGTTCCATGCAATGTAGCTCATGGTACACTGTCAGGGCGAAGGGACGACATTCCGGGCCAAAAAACACCCAGCCTTGCCCGACCCTCGGGAATTGTGTTTCCCACTGTTCTACTGCATCATCCCCGTTGATTGGGTAGTGCACGGTGTCTTCTGGGAACATGAGGGCTTCCCGCACCTCCATTGGATAGTATGCAGGGTAGTCATCTCCTATCCAACCTACGCACAACCCAGACAGTGAGTTTGAGTTTGAGAATTCTAGTCAAGGGAACTTTAGACTGACTGTAATGCGTGTCCGCTGTGCGGTTTCCCTCAATATCCAGAGGCTTCCTCACGATACTTGCACTCCATAGGGCAAGTACGATCGCGATAATCGACCAGAGAACAAGCTCCCAAGATGCGGATTTGGGCTTTCCTGGTGTTTTCATGTAGAGGTTGTGAAGAGTATAACGCGTTTGTCCTGCTCTAGCGTGAGATGCATTCTATGCCGCAGATGTACTGATATCTCATTCGTGCATGATAGCCGAAGTGCCCTGGGCCCACAGATCCGTGCGCCCACCGGTCGTTTCATACAAACACAGCATTGCGGAGTACGCTAGATCCTTTTGTCATATCGTAAGTCTGCCGGTGGCGTTTTTTTTATCAGAAAATAACCGACATATGATATATACGGTTGCATTTGCGGCTTCTGGCACTTCTCCCCGTGAAACCCTTTCCGACCCTAACAACTCTCAAGGTTCGACAGGCTTGATGGTTTCTTTTTTTGCACCTCTGTTTATTGCTCCGTGGAAGTCTAAGCCACATCCTTATCACCCCGTCCCATTACCAGACGAGGAGACATTGCTGACCTCTCCGGAGAGTAAAGAAGCTAACAGCCTAACATCATCCAAGCCCACGTTCTTCTTCGACGTCTCATTTTGGCTAACTGCATTGGCTATCCTATCCATCGCGATTACTATCTGGAATCTCTTTGTTGTGCAGCTACGCGTACAAGAATCCCATGCGGGATACATTGTGGCTTCCATTGGTAGTCCTTACAATGGGCTGGAAAGGTTGATACGGAACGAGTCTTCCCCGTCGTGGCCACTGTCGTCTACACATTTCCCTGACTTCATTGGAGCGACGGAAGGTAATGCTGTTCATCACGTATTGAGTGATAATTCAATCGTCCGCCTGGACTCTGAGGTACGTATCCCGATCGTTCTAAAGAACAGTCCACTTACACCCATGCACCTCAGCGCACCATCATCATACAGCATCGCATTCGCGACTACGGCCTCGAGTATTGTGCCGTCAAGCTGGAGTTTTCACATTCGAGTGGAAATGGGCATGACCGTGTTGCACGGGCATATGGGCATATTGGAGAAGGACCCTATCTCACTTTGTGGCGATTAGAAGAGTCGGAACTCAAGGTGGTACTTGCCCCATCTTCACTTCCGACGTCGCTACTCTCGCGGAGAGAATTTCTCGGTAATATAACGCTTGATGGTATGAATTTTGTACAGTCACAGTTCTTTGACTGCCGGAGTGGGTCTATCCAAACCTTGGAGATCGCCGTGGCTTGCATGTCCGATCCCTGTATCATGGAATTCCAACTCACGCAGTCGCCGTATCGACAGGGTTTGTTCTCCGTCCTCGTGTTGCTGTGCACTGACGTGATCCATAAAATCATAGGATTTTGGGTGGTCCAAAGTGAGCAGAAACCTACGGCTACATAGAGCAGCCAGCTCGTTATAACTCTGACTGATGACTTGGGGGGTTTGGTCGTATTGGTGATGTGTCATAATTCGAATCGGCAAGTGGTTGAGGTCACGCAGTCATGTAAGTTGTGGTGAACAGGGTTCAAGCGTTAAGCTGGGATTCGTGTACTGGTGTATACCTATACCTATTCAATGAGGTCTCCAGCACTGGCACACTCTCCTTCACGGTCCGGTTTGATCGTGCTTGACTGCTACACCATTGGTTTAGCGTGATTTTCATGCACGGCGGAGTTGGAAGCGAATTCAAGTCCACTCGCGTACCAGACTGGCAAGTTCTCATCTCCGCCGCACACTCCTCGCATTCGACGGCGACATCTCATCTCCAAATTGAAGTTGCCGCGACTCATGTCGACTTAACTTGAAATAGCACTGACTATGTTTGAAATCGGATACAAAAGGGCATGTACACACATGGCTTTCACCGACGGATCATCCAATGGGTCCAGGATGATGGTGCCGTGGGCGACGATTGTCCTTCAAACAATCGTGGCTTCTTGAACTCTCCTACTACTGTTACGTCAATCTCTCCTCAATGGTTTGTCATCAGCGACATGTCGTAGCATGTGCTTACCACTGTCTCCGATGCAAACGCGTTAACGATCTCGGAGTCACCGGTATAGAGTTCATGATGAGCTACTTAGAAAGCAAATAACAAGAACTACCAACTTTACCAACGCCACCGCCACCCCCATCGAAACTTTTACCCTAGCAGACGAGCGTTAGTGCATTTAATCGAGTCAAGCGACGCAGCTGGACCTCGTTTTGTAGTCATCAACATTCTGTGACATTGTACAAACTAGAACTCTAGAACGTGCTCACGTGATAACACTTTCGGTAATACTTGTGTCAATACAGGAACCAGGCAGTATGAACGCGCAAACATCGAGTTCAATCTAGGGGGCCCACTGCTAGTTCTCTAATATGGATTCCTATCGACATATACAACAAGTAGCGGGCACACTTTTTCCATTACCATGATGAAGAATGTTCCTCCGGACAAACGCGTCTATTCACTCACTCTCCGTTAGGTGTAGAGTCTCCCGAACACGGTACCGTCGGAATCTTCTTACGGGTCTTCGATTCGTTCGATGATACCACCGTGGTCCCCGAGTCGCGTATCATCCCCGCCACCGCAGCCTGCGTTCCATAAGTGCCGTGCGCTACTCTCATCATCTCTGACCAATCACACAATGGTCTTCGTCAAAAATAGTTGCGACTGAATATGTCGGGCTCTGCGAGAGACCGACCTCTGTTGGTCATGTAACGTAAAGAAGACGGTCACCCTGTTTGACTGTTCTGAATCTGCACGCCGTGCTACCCACCGAACCCTGCGCCCATGCGCAGTCTAACCATATGACGTCGAGCATATCTGCCTGGATCAAACCCGTGCGTAGATACCGACGCCCATTTAAACAGGAGGGAACGAGGCCTCAGAACCAACAGCCCATTTGTTGTTTCTTCCACGTCGAATTCCGAAATCATGCGCTTCTTGTTTGCGTCTACTCTTTCGACCCTTTTGTTCGTCGCGTCTGTCGTCCTTCCGGTGGTACAAGGAGCTGGTGAGTGGAATGCATGGTTGATCATCTCTGTAGCGTACATACTTAGGGAGAATCCAGCCGTCGGCATGGATGGAGCTCATATTGTTGGTACGTTGGCCATGATGAGGTAGAAAGCCCCTTCTGACGATAGCGAATTATAGCGAGAGACGGTGTGTCACTTTTCTCATTAGTGGGAAAGACTTTTTACCGATATGGATCTGAATTTCTGCAAAATTGGAAGAAGCACTCCAGAAGCGCAATGAGGCTGTGAGCGATGATGATGCCTGGTATACGGAAATTGAACTCTCCCCGGGTAAGTAGCGTCATTCGTTTTGAGCTTTGACTCAAAGCTTATAATAACTGGTTGACAGCAGCGGTGAAGCGAGATGACGACGCGGACAAATGGTACACGCTGGCTGACGTTGAACAGAGTGAGTTAGTATTTCCCAAGAGCTCAAATTATGACTAATGTGGATATGGCTTAGGAGCTACGAATGAAGGAGACTCCACCAATGAAGCGAATGCACCAGCGATTGATAGTTGGTACACGCTGGCGGAGGACCAGTGAACTGTCAGTCTGCATTCTTGAAGTGATGAATCCCTCAAATTATTATGCTTTCGTTCTTGGAGGGATCAAATATTAGTATTTTTCTGTGATTTGAATGTGCTTGTATAGGTTTCCCACCTTTTGATCTCGTAGTGTTGGTTGTTGGATTTGTGCGGTAGCGATGTACTGAATCGATGTTTTATTACGAATGATAAAAACCCATATGTGAACTGTCTGTACATTGAATTTTGCCAGCTCTATTGGTGATTTCAGAGATTTGAGAATTCGCCGATGTTGTCGGCTAGAGTCCTGTTCTGTTCCAGTGCTTGTAATCATTGAAATGTATTCTAACAGACATTAGTCAAGAAAATATGTATTCCGCTCGCAAGAGTCGCTCAGACAACTAACGTATGTAGTTCCTTGTCCGGTTCAAACAGTTCGTACCTTGCTCGATAATGCATCTCAGCCGAGTTTTCGTCCAGACAAACAAAATGCGCAGCCACATACCCTTGATATCAAGCCTAGAGTTGCTTGGTGATCAGTATCTCAGGTATTTATGGTGGACCGTGATATTTTGCAATCCAGAGTGTGAATAGCAAGTGTCTTTACCAATACTTGAGCTGTTTGAATTTCCGATCCCAAATCGGAAGGTGGATGCTGGGGGTGCGAAGCACCTGCGTGTGCCTACTTGCATCGTGTCACAGAACCCACTGGTCTGGAACGCTCACGCTCCAAGGCATAACGATTTGTGTGTTCGACAAAAGCCAGACACCCACACGTGTTCGGGAATTGGTAAACTTTAGCCTGAGGGTACCTTTGAAACTTTCACCGACTTTTCTGTCTTTTGACACCACTATCAGTATCTAGAGTAGCGTATAATCGAGGAAATCCACGCGGGGGGTGCAGCTAAAGTTTGCAAACTTGGCACAGCCACTCGGGGGGCCAGAAGGAAAGGCGGGGTGTCAAGCTGAGCTCACGGTTAAAGGCGGGTTGAGCACGATGAACATAGGTGACCTTACAGAAGCACAAAGGTCAATTGTTTGAGAAATGTATTGTGCAGCCCGTGCAGCTGAATGAAATAGCATGAATTTCCGGGCGTGCTTTTCTGCGCAAATGGGCCGGAAAAAAAGTTCACAAATTTACGTCGCCAGCCAATCAGCAGGCTGATTTACATGTGAATCTCTCGCTGCAAAGCACTTTACACTACTCTGCACCACTTGACTCGCATTTTGGATGCTCCAACGGCATGGAAGAGTCGTTCTAATGGTGGATGTGCCACGCTCGGATCGTCTCTGATGTATGTGGTCCTCTCTTTCTACCTACAAAGCACTGGGGCTGCTCGAGCGCGAGCACTCCGAGCTAAGGGGGACGGTTGCCGTTCTTGGACGGATTACTTCATCTAAATCTGCACCGCTACTCGTAAATTTCTCGAGCTAAATAATACGGTAAGTACGCCCATCACGGCGCTGCATCCCGACCGTGGGCAGGTTGTCAACCAATGTCTCCTCAACTGATCAAGTACCCGAACAAGTTAATAATTGGCCACACGCAATCATACGGCATCCTGTACAAGAAATTCCAAGTCCGACGGTTCTTGCATGCAAGGCGCTCCACCTTTGCAACTTCAAACTCGGTTGCGAATACTCTCTATTGCACCCATATTTGTAAGCATCCTCTATTTACATGAGTGTTCATCAACATTCACTGGCAGAGAATGCGATTTTTGGAGCAACCACCATTGGTTGACCGGCACGAGTCACTTTGGCTACTCGATAATTGCACGCTTGTCTCGGGCCATGCATCATGTTCGCGCATCGCAGCTTTGATAGACGAGTATGCTCCAAGTATCTCTTCTTGATATGCGGCCACGGCGGCGATATAGCCAGATATTTTATGGCAAGTCCGGATGAATTAGGATCATCTCGGGATGCAGAAAACACGCCTACGAACGACCTACTGTCTAGCTTTACACGGGGGGTGGGTGACAATGTTCGCCATGTCACTTCAACAAACGTCGCAGGGACCTTGTGGCGATCCATGGCGATTATCGTGTTTTGTGCAGCGGATCGCAACACCTTGACAAATTTCGATGAGGAGTGGCCGCGTTCTCTGAACCTAAAACGGGAGTTCTCCTGAGAATTCGCTCGGCAAGCGAAAAGTTACCACTCGTCTATAGACGGCTTTCCTCATCAGACGGCTGGTCACAGGCCTAACTGATAGCATCAAGACAACCATGGGGGTAGGGGCGGTGTAGCGGTGCTATCGACCAAGGCACGTACTAACAAGAATTTTCGTTTAGAAGCCAGATTGCTGACCGCTGCACTGGTTATGCGGCGCGGGTCCCACGGAGTAAGAGCTACTTATATGTGACGGGGCTCTTACTTCGATCACTGAACAAGTGCATCATCCGCCAGCCTTTCCCCTTCCACATGTCACCATTCCACATGAAAGGTATTTTCTCTTTATTTCATGTAGCATATATCTGATTGCATCTTGAAGTGTGTATCTCAGTTATCTTACTTGCATTATACCCCGTCTATTCCAACGCAGTGAATTTCTCGCAATGTTTGGCGGATGTGACAAGTTGTGCCATAAATTCAACCAGCCAGAGCTGTGCTACTTTAAACATTTCGAACACAGCTGCTCTTTCGATACTCCGTACGAGCGAAGGTTTTCCCGTCCAAGCCGGCTCCAACCCCATCGACACGACCACTGGGTTATCACTTAGTGGTTGCGTCAGGTATTGTGGAAAAGGACAGGAGCCCTTCAGCTGGACTGTATTTTCGCAGGAGTATTCCGCATGGCTCTTACCGTATCTTGCTCTGCTCTCCCAACTCCCCTTCGGTGCTCGTCGCAGGACAGATAATCTCATGTCTGCGGTCTTAACACTTGGCTCCCCAACACTTGCCGGCTACTCACTATACGTGACGCTCCTCAATGCACGATGGCTCAATGACCGAGTTTTTTCAGCCATTGACTATCCTAATGCTGCAGTACGCCAGTCCGTTGTGCAGGTTTTGAGCAATTTGCAACAGGTCCCTTTACGCGTTCACCCCGGGGAGTCCGCTGAATTCGAGTCACTCGTCGTCCACCCAAACAACGACGTCTGGTGGTCTACCTTTGCTGCAGAACTCGACAACCCACATAAATGGTCAATTGCATCCGCAACATCCATCACTTGGGTTGTTATTGCCTATTTTCTCACTGTTGCTGACTCCTTCTCTAATGTGGCGGAACACCTTAACTTCAACGGACAAGGGACTGGTACGGTATGGCTTTGGCTATTACCAATTGTTGTGGGCTGGTTAGTTCTTTCACCCAAATGCGATTACAATCGCGTGCACGACGCATACAACAAGGCGAACAGACGAGTATTCTTAGCAGATTCTAGTGAGCCCGGTGCACCTCCTACCCACGTCACCTCCAACTTTGGCTTGACCATCACCCCAAGCCCGGACTGGGAGTTCGCCGACAAAAACACAATCTCCCCAGATGAGTCGCGAACTCCTCCGGTATTCAATTATGCAAGAGCGTTGTCATGGTCTCGAACCGCCTACGTGACCTCGCTGTTCTACCGTGCGGCTTGGAGAAAAGCTATTAATCGAGTAGGCGTCGACGGCAGGCTCATTCCTGGTAATGCATGTGGCGATATCGTACCCCGAGAATGCCGACTAGGCAACCGCGACCAGATCATTCGTTATTGTCGCCCCAGCGATCGCGAATACACACGTGCCCGTGTACTTTGGCCCCGAGGCGTGTGTTACAACATGATTGTGGCAGCCCTGATGTCTCTGCAACTACAATGGGGGACAACCATGGCAGCCGTTCTTGTAGTCTGGTACACCCCCACCGTCGTAAGAAGTTTCCCATGGAGATTACCTATCGTCTGAACGTTGGCGCACTAGGGACCTGGATGCCGTTCGCTCACCTACCTGATGTATGGGGCGATATCCACAATTGTGTGGTTTCTCCTCGTTTCGTCCAGCACCCTTGGTTACTATGCACACCATCTGATCCACGATCCACCTACCCCTGATTTGGAACAACCCACGCCCTCCACACCCTTGACACGATGTGGAACAGTTCTAACAATCGGAAATATAGACCATTGTTCTGGGCTTTCAGCAGGTATTTCATTGCATGAAATTCGGACCCCCGAAGACGATGCGAAGGAGGACGCAATCGCACAGAGCGACAATTGGGGAAAACGAGGAAGTACCAACACAGTTGAATATTCTCATGCAAGAGGAATGCCTGTTAAAATGATCGTCCGGGTCGCGGATTGGCTGAGATGGCTAGGAAAATCACTCGCTGTTATCAACGCGATCGGAATCATCGCAGCTTCCGTCTTCCAATACTCTATGGTCTATGATAATTGTTACTGTAATTCGGATGTTTTTGCTTGGCATCGTTTTGCGTTCGTTGTCATTAGTCCTAACTCGGCTGATGTTAGTTTGGCGACTAGTGCTTGGATAGGTGCCCTCGCACTTGCCTTAGCTTCTTGTATTTTTTTTGTTGGGACGATTTTTGTGGTACGGGACTCCTTGCCCTCCTAGCCTATCTTGGCATGTGTGACTTCTTGTTATACTACGTACGGGTTCGGTATGTATAATGAATGAGTCTCATTGTATCGTTTCGTGCGTGAACTTCGTGGGTAGGTGTGGGAATAAGTTTGGACTATTCGGAAGTTGCAGGCAACGAGTCTGATGAATCCTATACAATGTATTGGGTACATTTCCGACTGCAGACTTGGCAAAACAGAGCAACGATCGAATGGTGGCCTCCCCTTCCCTATACACCAAATCTTCGCACCAGTTAAAATACATCCATATACGCCTTGCATCTCTCCCACAACCTCCCCCATCTTCCCCCGTCCCAGTCCTTCACTCTTGCCCATCCCTCGTGTGGCGCGACCTTCTCGATCCAGATCAAGATAGCACATACGGCGAAGTCAGCATAGGTCAGCTCGTGGCCCATGACGACAACCCCGTCCCCGTCACCTGCGTTCTTCTCGAAGACGCCAGCCAGGAACGTAAACTGCGCCTGCACCGCGCCCCATTGCTCCTCTCGCCCCTGGGAATGCTGCGACCCGGCGTCTCCATGACCATCGACTCCGATGCGGAAATGCTCCCGCGCGCGCGGGGGAAGCCGTTGATGACTCAGGGGTACCAAGATAGGCAAGAGTGGCTGTACAAAGACCTCGGTGATATAATGCACAAACAGCATCTGCAGTGCGCGTGTGCCTTCTGGAATGACCGGACGCGCAGGGTATGTGTGTTCGAGGTACTCCGCAATCGCGCTCGTGTGCGTGAGGACGACTGGTTGTGGTTGAGACAACGAGGTGGATGGATGAACGTATGTACTGCTGGAGATGTGAATGGGGTCGAGGATCGCAGGAAGAGAATAGACAGGTCGGCCGTCAGGACGGATGGAGGAGGGTGGCGCATTGATTGCGCGAAGGGTATTCTCGACGTCTGGGAACTCAACCCAGCAAGTGCGGTAGGGAAGGCGTTTGTAATTTAGGATCAACCTGAAGAATCGGTGGAGATAATACTGAACGAGTATCACGATAAGCAAAAACAAAGAAGGGCTAACCTTATGCGCCAGACATTTGGTGCCCAAGGCTGTGGAACGCTGGAGGGAACGTCGTATAGAATGATCATTGGTTGGGACATGGCACGCAGATAGAGTCAGAATATGTTACCCCTTCCAAGATGTCACTTAAGAGATACCGCAAAAAGGACGCGCTACCTGGAATGCGCCGATGTTGTGTACTCGAAGCGGCAGCTGATGTCATGCGGTACATATCATTATTCAAGGAAAGAAAATACCGACGTTCTCACAATGGCGAGACGCCATAATCAACTTTGTTTTGGGCTAGCTGAATTGAGTAGCCGATAAAAATATTACAGCCGTGTGGGGTGCATACGAGTGATGCCCTCGATCCGACGGCTAGAATTATTGTGTAAAATTCAGCAGCCTATGGCAACAAGAGACGGAAACACGGAAGAAATCCCCGTTGTCCGTGACTTACTAGAATTCCCCGAGTATCGAATCTCGACGACACGGACAGCTCAAACAAACAGGATCCAAACAAGCGAGCGAGAGTGTCATCATTGTCACCGCTGAGCGTAACTGCTGTGTTTAGTTGAACCGCCGTTACGATTATGTCCTCAGCAGAATGACGCATGCCTAAATTGGAAAATCTCGAAGCGCACAGGGGTCTGAATACAGTATATAGCTGTGGCGTTGCAGTGCTTTACAACACAGCTACACTGCGCCTCTCAAAGAGAAACGGTGGGGATATCTCGCCAGAGTGTAGGTTCCAGTGCTGACTATTCCCATGGATTATGGCGACTTTTGACCCCCGATCCATGAGCGACTTCTTCGTGATTGCGGCCGGGCTGGCCAATAAAGTCTAAGGCGGGGCCTCTCCAAAGCCGGTCTTAAACGTCGGCGCCGATCTATGTGGCCGAAATGAGAAGCCGAATAATGATAAAGGTTCATATCAACTGGGTTGTACCTGAGGGGTTTCCCTTTGGACGTGGAATCTCTACGCATTGATGACTTAAAAGTCAGCTACAATGCGGAGAGGCGAAACACTTGCCATGCTAATGAAATCGACTGTGACAGAGAACGCACGAAGGTGGTCTTTAACGATGCCTCGAACAGTCGGGACCGGAACCGTGGGGCGAACCCCATTTATAATCGTTTCAATTCGTTACAGGCTGATGATCACCAAAGCTTCAACCCGGAGATGAAGAGGAAACTCACATGACGGATGGATCGTTCAAGTAGGCCCATATCCACGTACAGATCATACAGCTACGAGAATTCAGAACCCTTCCCGATCAGCGGGGATTGGTTTGATTCACGTATAAATACCGAAAATACCAGAAAAGGGCTTGAAAAAATGCCGATGTAACTGCGACTAGACGTGAGGCTGGCGCAAAGATATGAAGGAAGGGTCCCCCCAAAGTCAGCAACGAGCGAGCTCGAAAAGTAAATTACCACATGGATTATGCGAGAAATCCTCCGAGGAGCTGCACCCCTACTTTTCGCATGGCTGGTGGGCCGGCAGATTCCGGAGCTCTCTACAGGAATTGCGGGGTTTCGAGGGTGGTATGATCTTCTGCTAGCAAATATTGCGCAAAATGGCTCATCAATGGTCAGATTGATTGCGGCACTGCGCCCGTTGACAGCAACAATAACGAGATCGCTGGCTCTGGCGTGCTCTGGGATTGAGGTGGTGCTTACGTCATCTGCTAGGCCGTTCTCAGGTGCCATACTGCTCGAACGCCAGCGCGTGCGCATGTTTGATCCAGCTCCTTTTTTCTTGTCTCTGTCCAAGTAGATTGTCGTACTCTAATGTCGTCTTTGCTCTAATTGACTACGACATCCTCAGCCTACCCCATCCTCGTCTTTGCCATGTCCAATGACATCCAGAAGGCCGACCAAATCGCTCACAGGTTCTACACCAAGCTTTGTCTCGTCGTGAGCAATGCCAGAACCACTATTGAGCCAAGGTCCCAGGGAAAGGTCGACAAATGGGTGCGTTTTCTCCCAGAATCTATCTGAGCTCTGCTGGATCGTGATCTGTTCTCAGTTCAATCTCGAGACGCCCGACTCTGACATCTTCAAGGATCAGTTAAGGATGTATCGCGCTGTCTCCTGCTCTCCTCCCCCGCCCTTTGAACTTCAGGTCTTGCTCTCTGTTCCTGAACTGACGAATAATCAAGTCCTCGTCTACCTTGCCCCTGATTCTTCTCGTGTCCGCATGGATCCTACCCCACCCCATATCCTTCTCGAGAATTGGACCCTCAGATTTTCTCCTACCTACACCCCTCTCGAGCCGGGCGACGTCGCTCCTTCTACTATCTACAAATACGGCATACCCTTCTTTCGCAGTCTATTCACACTTCTTCGCACACTTCCCTCTTGGAAGCTCTTCAGGAAGTTACGACGTCGGATGAGCATTCCCTATCTCAATGGTAATCTCTCCATTCAGCTCCGGATCAAATCTTTGGAAGACTAT
This sequence comes from Tylopilus orsonianus, assembly GCA_038089095.1. Lineage (NCBI taxonomy): Eukaryota > Fungi > Basidiomycota > Agaricomycetes > Boletales > Boletaceae > Tylopilus > Tylopilus orsonianus. The sequence continues at coordinate 4,394 of JBBPKE010000059.1, read as the reverse complement.
GCCGCTGATGTACTCGTTTTTGGTAAGTCCCACGTGCTATCTTGTTCTAACCCTAGAAACCATGAGGTGCTCATGTCCGTCTTTGCGTGCTGAAAATTCGCTCCCCCTTTGCATAACACTGCATTCTTTTTGGCAGACGCACCCCCTGCGCCAAATACACCCCATCTTCCTTACGAAACGCACAAATTCTCGTCCATCCCTCATCCGATGGGCACCCTCAGTCTCACCGCCCAGTACCTTACATCACCCAACTTCCAGCTTGATGAGCTCGAATCCCTGCTCTCGTCCCGGTTTTTGTCGTTGGACGAGGGCCCCGATTTTACTCCGACCCTTGTGAAGAACCAGCAGCGCAGTTCTACGTCAGGTTTACCGAGCAGTCTTCGTACATCCCTTCCAAAGTCGCCACCTTCATCGATTGCCGGTCATTTTGTGCTACCCCCTACCCACACTCGCACGAACTCTCTTCCGGGCAGCCAAAGTCCTCGGAGCGTGCCACTGCCGCTGAGTCGAACATCTACCAATACGGCCGCCGCTGGGTCTACTTCCGTCTTATCCGTCGCTTCTTCCCGTCCAGAGGGGAGTTCGGCGTGGTCGAAGGAAGACGGAGCGCCTTTGACTAGTATTTCTACGAGGATCCGCAGGGAGAGCACCAGTACTACAGGAAGAAGCAGTCTGGTAAGTGCTTGTTTTGTGGCATAGCTCTCCTCCACTCATCTAATTTAGGACCTACCTTCTGCGCCTGGTGCGCTGCCTATTCGCAGACCGAGCATCAACCCTGTTCATCCATTCAAGTCTTCGACGCTTTCCTCAGGATCCCCTTCTATCCATTCACCTTCACCTTCCCTTCGCCAACCCTCTCCACTCGCCAGCGGCGTCGCACTGCCCAGTCTTCCATCACGCCCTGCGCAGACCTCGCCTAATTCTTCTCGATTGCCACCTTCCCCGGTCGGCGTGAACAGGCCTTCTCCGCCGTTCGCACCCTCAAGTCTCGGCGATCGCCGCTCGCTCGCGTCCGCAGAAGGCGAGGATACCTCCCCTTTGCCTACTCGTAAGCGTTACTCTAGTAGTTTTGGTCACCGATACGCCGCTTCTGGAGGTGCCAGGAGTGATGGGAGTCCAGGAAGCGTCGCTAGTGGCGAACGTAGAGGAGGCGATCGCTCAGGGGGAAATGCCACAGGCACTGGTACTGGTGCACCTGCCTTTTTGGGTGCAACGACGGACGACGACGATATTTCGATTTTCGTACAAGAGATCGACGCGCGAAAGCCGCTCGCGTCGGCTGCTGCAAGGCAGCCATCGTCCACGCCGCCTGACACTTTATCTAGCAGAGGACCTGGTTTACCGCCGAGTTCCAGCCCATTGGGTCGGCATGGGGTAACGGAGCCTTTTGAGTCATCTACCTCTCGATCGGGGTCTGCGGCTGCGGGATCTACTGGAGCCAGTGCGGCTCTAGGACTGGGATTGGTTGCGGGTGAGCACCTGCGGCATTCTTCGGAAGGGATGAGTGCGAGCGGCGGAGAATCGAAGGCGTCATCGACGTCAATGGGGCCTATGCTAACGCGAGAGGCAGAGGTGGACGAGAAGTTAAGACATATGCACGAGGTGTTCTTGGCCTCGCTCGAGGGCCTCGGAAGTGGGAGCAGTCGGAGGCGGGAAAGTGTGAGCGGTCGACTCGAGTCGGGGCCTGCCAACGAGGTCGTCAGGGAAGAGGCCCGCGTGCCCATCTCGCGGCCCAGCAGTAGGGACGGAGGAGCTGGTGAATTGAGGTTGGGGCTTCAGAGTGGGCTTGGGAAAGAGAGACGGTCTAATTCACTGAAGTCCGTGAGTGCGATAGAGGCCGGTTCCAGTGGTAGGCCGGTGGGACTGTCACCAAGCAAGCTAGGCACTGAGGGGGACTTGCCACGTCAGAGGTGACATGATCTAAGTAAACCTGCCTGCGTGTCCTTCCGCAGCTGTCTAGTCCCCACGACGCCCATATTACATATCTAACTACATATGGTCTCTTTCCCTTCTCTCTATCTCCCTGTCCTTTGAGCCCCAGTCCTTTATATCTCCGTGTCCATCGACTCGTAGCACAAGAACCTTCCTCTGCACGTATCTCTATATATGTTACCACGCCCACGTATATATGCATGCCTTTGTACTGTTATCCATTCAGCTTGCCTATCGACATCATCGGGTAGAGGTACATCAAATACTGGCACATGACACATTCAGCACCACACTACTAAAAAGCACAGCAAGTCAATCCGTTCTTCGAACAGCGATTCCATCTTTTCTCTCCT
>JBBPKE010000058.1:0-51209 GCA_038089095.1 Tylopilus orsonianus | reverse complement strand
CCCACTTCCCCCCGCCTCTCACTCCCCCCAGTCGTCGCCGCCGACGGTCTCGCAAAGCGCGATGTCTTTCGTCTCCCCGACCCCTTTGCCGTCATCACCGTCGACGCAGAGCAGACGCATACAACCAGCGTCATGAAGAAGACCCTGAATCCGTACTGGAACGAGAGCTTCGACATGTACGTCCTCCCCTTTTTAGATCCATCCTCCTTATCTCTCGTCCCCGCAGCACCGTCAAGGATTCCTCCGTCGTCGCGGTCCAGATATTTGATCAGCGCAAGTTCAAGAGGCGCGATCAAGGCTTTCTTGGGGTCGTCAACGTCAGGGTTAGCGACGTTCTCGACGTTGACTTGGGCGGACACGGTAAGCGCCCGTACCGCTCCCGTCCGATGACCTCATATTTCCACCAGAGATGTTGACGCTGGATCTCAAAAAGTCCAACGACAACCTCGTGGTCCACGGTAAACTCATTATATACCTGTCCACTAACGTCGAGCAACCCATCTCCAACCCTGGACCCTCTCAGGTACAGGGTGTTACCACCGCCCTGGCTGACATGGGCATGAACGAGTCCAGCATCTCCCTGTCCCCCAACGGTGTCGGCTCCACTGGCGGTGCACTGTCGAGGTCACCCAGCGCACACGCACACGAGGTGACGACACCGCTTGCTGCTCCCCATGGATCGTCTTCGCCATCTGGTCTCACTGACCAGGATCAGACGCCATCCCAATCCAATCGCCCCTTGAGCTCGGGTACGGGCCCACCTACTGCCGTACAGCAGGCTGGTGTTCCAGCGACAGCTTCTGGGGCAGCCAGCCAGCAGAGAAACTTCAACCCCAACGTTGACCAGTATGGAGCACTGCCCCCCGGCTGGGAACGCCGTATCGATCCTCTCGGCCGAACCTACTATGTAGATCACAACACTCGAACTACAACTTGGAATCGGCCATCTCAGGACCAATCAGTAAATACAAACAATCAGGACAGTGAGACCAATGCTGCCAGAGACCAGCATTCTCGTCGCGTTGTGGCAGATGACATGGTTGTCACCGGCCATCCTAGTACACAAGCAGGTGTCCATCGCACCGGTTCTACTACGCCTCAACCCACTTCGAACAATACTTCGTCAGCTGCCCTCGCCGCAAGTAACAACATTACTACTGCAGGCACTGGCAGTCTTCCAGCTGGTTGGGAAGAGAGGTACACTCCCGAAGGACGTGCATATTATGTCGATCACAATACTCGCACGACTACTTGGGTCGATCCCCGTCGTCAAACAGTCATCCGTGTCATGGGACCCAACGGCCAAAATACGGCCCTCCAGCCACAACCTATCTCTCAGCTTGGACCGTTACCTTCTGGGTGGGAGATGCGTCTCACCTCCACTGCCCGTGTATACTTTGTCGACCACAACACCAAAACGACGACATGGGATGATCCTCGTCTACCCTCTTCGTTGGACGCAAATGTACCACAGTACAAGCGTGATTTCCGGAGGAAGCTCATTTATTTCCGTAGTCAGCCTGCTATGCGTGCACAACCAGGTAATTGCCAGATCAAAGTCAGGCGAAACCATATCTTCGAAGATAGTTACGCGGAGATAATGAGGCAGACGCCTAATGATTTGAAGAAGCGTTTAATGATCAAGTTTGATGGAGAGGATGGTTTGGATTACGGTGGCCTCTCTAGGTGTGTTGACGAGCCTAGTTAATTGTCTGCTAACCGACCTTTATTAGAGAGTTCTTCTTCCTCCTATCGCACGAGATGTTTAACCCATTCTACTGCCTTTTTGAATATTCTGCACACGACAATTACACCCTCCAAATCAACCCTGCATCGGGTGTAAACCCTGAACACTTGAATTACTTCAAGTTCATCGGGCGTTGTCTCGGCTTGGGCATTTTCCATCGACGCTTCCTCGATGCGTATTTCATCGTCAGCTTCTACAAGATGATTCTAAAGAAGAAGGTGACGCTCTCTGACCTTGAATCTGTTGACGCGGAGCTCCACCGCGGCCTGACGTGGATGCTGTAAGTTACCACGTATACAGTGTACTCTTGGATGCTTATCCTGGATCCAGCGAAAATGACATCACCGACGTAATCGACGAGACTTTTACTACAACCGAAGAGCGTTTTGGAGAGCTCGTAACGATCGATTTGAGGCCTGGAGGTGCTGACGTTTCCGTGACCGAGGAAAACAAGAAGGATTATGTGGATGCCGTGGTCGAGTATCGTATCTCGAAACGCATCAAAGATCAATTCGAAGCTTTCATGTCTGGGTTCAGCGAATTAATCCCACAAGAACTAATTACTGTGTTCGATGAACGCGAGCTCGAGTTGCTTATTGGTGGGATGTCAGAAATCGATGTGTGAGTTTTTTTTTTTTTTTTTTTCAATCTGTCGTAGTGCTGCTCTGACGCTATATTTGACAGTGATGACTGGACCAAACATACCGATTACCGAGGCTACGAAATGAACGACGAAGTCATCCAGTGGTTCTGGAAGTGTATTCGCAGCTGGCCGCCCGAACGCAAATCCCGGTTACTGCAATTTGCGACGGGAACGTCGCGTATTCCTGTCAATGGCTTCAAGGACTTGCAAGGCTCAGATGGTCCGAGACGCTTCACGATCGAAAAGTCTGGCGACCCGTCACAATTACCAAAGAGTCATACTTGTTTCAACCGCATTGATTTGCCACCGTACAAAGACTATGCGAGCTTAGAGCAAAAACTTACACTTGCCGTAGAGTGAGTTCATCGTTTCTGAGGAACTTGGCTAGGCCACTGACATGTTTGCACAGGGAGACAGTTGGATTTGGTCAGGAATAAACTTGGCAAACAAAGAAAAGGACATCCTATTTACCCCGCTTTCGCTTTTTCGTATTTCCTTTTTTTTAAATCTTCACAACTGAATGACATACTATCTCATGTGTAATCTTACGGGACGTATCGTTGTTTGTACGGAGGCTCACAGCTCGGCCTGTATTCAATGGTTGAGACCCCATCCATGATACACACCAGGTAAGACGAAACCAGGAAGTCGTCCGAAGCCGTTCACACAAATGATGTCATCGCTTCTCAAATGCGAATCCAATATAAATGTCTGAATGTCCATGAATGATTGCTTCGCTGCAAGACTAAAACAAAGCGACTCACTCGCAGCCTCCCACTGATCTTCGTCCATTACGCTCTCGCCGTTTGAATCCACAACCTTCATACGCATCATGAGTTCCTTGAACTCCTCTTGTTCAGAGTGCTCTGCGAATATTTGGTGAAACTCCTCTTTGTAGACCGGTTGGAGGGAGTATTCCGCAGCCAAGCTGTAGCGGAGCAAGAAAGTCAGACATGTCGAATAGACAAGAACACCGGAGGGATAAACGACGATCAGAGGGATTACAACCCCGTGAAGAAAAAAAAAAAGCCCAAGTGCAACACAACCACCTGGAATCACGAAAACCCACCCTACAAAGTTATCCCAGTCCACAATATATTCAGGTACATCCTCAACAGCATCCTTGAGGAAAAAGTCGTAACGGTGCCCAAACAGTGGGCGGGTTTGTCGATCTTCAAAACGAATCGTATATACGGCATTACCAAAGGAAAGGTCAGTTGCAGAAGCTGGCAGTGCATCCAGCCGTTCTCTGAGAGCAGCGTTATTTTGACAGCAAGTTGAGCGGGAATAACGCATACAATAATTGATCGGCATTGGGAATAGTACCAAGAAATATCCCACCCTTGCGGAGGTACTGGCTCACATTACGAAGCATACACCGCGCTTTCTGAGACGTTTCGAAAGCGTAGTGCATACAAAACTGCATCGAGACAACGTCGAAAGGCTGGGCGAGTCGCTCCGGTGGGAAAGCTGTGGAAAGGGGTTCCGTGTAACAGTCAAATGCAGCAAACGTAGCATCAATGCGCGAGTTGCGCATCTCCTGCCATCTCTCACGGGCCTGATTGATGGAGACCTCGGCAATATCTGCGGGAATTGGTACGTTACTGGCGAGGTAAACGGTCAACAAGAGGGTTGGCAATTGCTTACCAGCGCAAAACAACTCCTGAACATGAGCTTTCGCCCATTTGGTAAGGTCACCACCCTTGCCACAACCCATATCGAGGACCTTGCCATGCCCTCTACCTGGACCAGAGGGTTGGGAGGAAGCGAGAGCCGGGTGAGCAAAGCGCGTGATCAACACAGACTTGACCCAATTGTTAAAATACTTTAGGCCGATAATCGGAGACTCCATGCGTTGCTTGACCCCCACTTCGGGGCGCGTATTATCTACGCAGGAGAAGAGGATGGGTGTGTCAGAAATGCATTTCGAAAATGGCATGGAAACCTACAGTGGTCAATCACTTTGCCCACATCACCTGCATACCGCTTTACTGGCGGAGGGTTGTCCGGAGACCTACTGCGTTCTCGTTTACGCCTGGAGAGCAGACGCTGGGCACCGATACCGGGGTAGTGTCGATACATCTCCATTTCCTGTGGTGTCATAGGAGCGAGAACAGAACCTGCGGGGGTTTTCCGATTGCGTGGGTTATATGGGATGGCGGATAGCGGTGGTGGTGGAGATGGCATAGTTGACCCAGAGGTATAGGGTGGGGCGACGGGATGATCTAAGGAGGACTGGGAGAGACGTGAGAAGACTCTGGCGGGGGAGCGGGTGAGGGGGGAGGGAGGAAGGACGCGCGAGGCAGATTCGAGCTGCTGCTGGCCATGAAACGACATACGGGATGGCAGAGGTGGGGCATGGCGTGAGAAATGCTGCGAATGTCCATCCTCTGTTGGTCCATCCGTCCGCGGGATGTCGAGTACCGGAAGATTGCTTCGGCGCTGCAGCGATGGTGTACCAGCCAACTTGTCGAGGTCACCATTCGATGCTGTCGCAGGAGGCAACGACGACACAGGCGATTTGGTTTCGGTTCCCAGTAGCAGATGCGACAAGCTTGACGGGCGCGCAGAACTGGGTGTGCGTGGCTCCTGGGGCTCGGAGTTGAGCAGGACTGCAAGATCAGTGGCCCGACGAGCTACAGTCGGGCTGCTGGTTGCTCGCGAGGAGGACGGGCGTGAAGAGGAAGGGGAAGGAGCGTCAAAAGGGTGTCTTTCATGTCTGTCCAAGTCGGCATCGTGGAGGTGCGCTGGAAGGGACGTCGACTGAGACACTGGCGAGTTCAAGGCAGCGTCGCGGACTGGGTCAAATGCGGGCATGTTGATACGTGCACCAAAATTCAACAAATCATCACCCAGGGGTCGATGGAGCTGTATGCGGTTGCGGACGCCGTCGTCGCTGCAAGCGCCAGACCTGACGCGAACTCGAATACACCCGTGTGTCTTATGTAATACAACTCCTACTTCGCACCCAGACCGCACTTCCGGAGCCACTCTGAGATGTCCGCCGTCGAACGCTAGGGACACAGTTCAGTTTCGATCCGACCATCTTGGCGTCGAACCCACCTTGATCCAAGCAGTCGAAGCTCGTAGCGAGTCCAATGCTTGCGCAAGCGCGAGATGGTATCGCGAGGTGTCTCTGCCCTATCTCCTCCTTGAGCACCGAGGCGAATGCCACAGACGCGGCGAACTCACCTCAAAGAACTTGTTGATTCTTTCTATATCATCTTCGGTGCTCAGGTTGTGAAGCGTGGCCTGCCACCACAAGGATTACGACGCGACATATCTATAGACAGCGCAGCGTACTGTGATAACATTCTTGAAGGAAAAGTTTCCCCTGTATCGCTCCTCCAGCTATGTTACACTACATAAATCCTATTCCCCAGCCAAGAAAGTGTGGATGGGCGCACCGTCTCGAAGTTATCGAAGAAGAACTGGGCCGACCTTCGTCTCGTGCCAAAGTTCATCTGTTGCCCACTGAAGAAGTATATGATATCTTGGTTTCTGGCTTTGTTAAAGATGAATTCTTCAGTGTCCGAATGACACGATTCGTCTTTGCTCGCCCACATGGCATACCTATTCAAGACAAAAAAAAAAAAAAAGTGAAATTCAGGATGACCATCAGTCAGCGTACCCACATTGCAGATATACCAGCGGAGGGTGACGTATTTCGGTCTTCATAAAGCCCCTTCACGAAATTATATTTCTCCAGGCCCCCATATTTCACAGCCTAATAGCCCTTAGCCCTTGTCAAAGAACGTGTCATGGAACGGTCAACCCACGTTCATGGCAGCCGTTCTGAACAAGTCCATAGGGATCTTTGATTCGTCTTTAGAGGCCATGTAGGCCTTAAACATTTCTCTAAGTGTGTTGATGATGCTTTTTTGCGTCAGCACGCTTACTTGCGGCACGTATCAAAGAAAATATGACAACATACCCTTCATCACCAGCTGCTGCTGCCTGTTCAATAGCTCTTGTTCGGAGCTGTGAAACGTCTACAGGCTCAGATGGAGAATAGACGTATCCAAGCCTGTCTACGATGGGCCTGAAAAGACTCTGTATGAACGCTTGATTAGTAAGAAGCTGTGGCGGGATCGCAGCACTCGCCCTTCTAAAGTCGTTCAAGCCTCGAACGATCTCCCCGTTCTCCCACCACGTCGACACCAAATTTCCCAAGTTATCTGCGATACTATCCCAAACCAAAACTGCTCCAAACGGCCAAGTTAGTTGCTTAACGCGCTCCAGAGGTAGCAATACCGACACTCGGTCTCGTTCTTGAATATATCTACAACTGTAAGCGCGCTGCTGACAGTAGCATGTCCAGACTTGGCAAATGCCATAGCGTCATGAACTAGGCCTATCCGGTCGTTGAGGAAGAAGACCGAATTACCCTCGGCCGCCTCACATGCGATGCGAGTAAGTCGCTCTTCAGGGTAGAGTACCCTATCTGTCGATCGATGAGAAGCACTGTCCAGATATAAAGGAACACCAACACTCACAAACACCATAAGTCCCTGCATTCAGCTTGTATGATCTGCTAGTGTCGATCCCGATAGTAATCTCTTGGGTGGCAAGCACCGCAGTTTTGTCAATCAACGGCCTCCCCGTTACGTCTACTGTTAAGAGAGAGAGCGGAATGGTCCTATTTTCATTAGCGAACAGTGTCAAGGCGCGCAGGCCACATCATAACGAACATACCAAGTAGTTTGATTGTCCTTCTCTTTGGCAGGACCGGTTTCAAGGTAGCGATCTTGACGCACTTTGATTCCATCTCTTGTTTCAGTGACAGTGAGTACCGGGAATCCGATCTATCGGTTCCGACCAATGGTTAAGTAGCCGATAGAGACATCGGATTTGTTGACTTATACCTTCATGATCCAGTTGTCCATCATTCTCGGAACGTCGACAACTACCCCGCCCGGAATGTGCGTGGCCTTATTAATCCCATCCCACAAGTCCTTCGTAGCCGTATTCCCCCATAAAGGTGGTCCTTGAGATAAATTGACACACCCCTCAGGAAGGTTTCCTGTCCGACGAAATTGCAGAGCATGCGAAGAACTGGGGTAATTTAATTATTACAATAGGTACGCCTAACGGTAAGCTTACCGGATGCAGCTTTGGAATATGATAGCGAGTCAAATATCTATGAGCTGCTGTCTAGTCTGCTGGTGAATTATGCGTGCTTTGGGCGCTTACTTGGTTGATCTGGTTAGCGTCTGGACACCGGACCTCGATTGGATGGGAAGACAGCTTAGCGTCAAGACCAAGTGCTCTATTCAGGTGGTCGGTAATGAACTTGGAATCGAACTTCCACTCGGGATGGAGACTAGATTAGAGTCAAATGAAGGAGAGTATATGGGGAGGAAAATCTTACCGGTCTGGATTCAAGGCGTCAGCAAAACATACGACAAAGGAAGTAACACGCACCAATGGCGATGACTTCACCCATCTTGACTTGTGTGAAGATAGCGTCTAAGTGTGTGAACATGAACACATACCAAAGTAGCAAAGCCTTCATTCAAATACAAGTAATCCCACCACTCCATTGTGGCAATATTTCCGAACCTTGATAGATGCTTAAACGTTGCGCAACACCAACATATATGGGTGCACCAACCACATATGGGCCACTTCGTGAGATTGGACGACGGCAATACGCTGCTTCGTTGCCACATCCGGGCGATTCGGGTCGATGAGAAATACGCTCGTGCGTCCAGTGATAAGGCCCTAGAAATTCCGTAAGAGATAACGAGGACATCAGTCATTTATCATTTTCACCCAGTTCTCCATGGCGCCAGCATCAAAGTCGTGAACCTATGAAGTGCTCATTTATGAGGACTCGGAAATAAATGTACGGAACTTACGATTAAAGTGTCCAATTTCGGAAGGGGATACTCGATATCGAAAATCTGCTCGTAAACAGGAAGTACTTGAGTCTTCACGTCGAGCGCATACTGCGCTCGATTAATGACATCCGCAGTCCCTGATAAGACTAAATAGACCGACGTAACCTGCAGTGGCAAGGATGCTTACCGTATATACGGAGTGGCCGAATCTTTCCAGTAAGCGGACTCTTGTAAGAACTTTCTAGATGACTGAATTTCCCATTGGCGTAGGCTACGAGGTATGTTGACATCTAAACTAGTCGATCAATTTTTGACAACGTTCAGAGTCCCAAGGCGTCTTACGAGAGGAGTAGTATTGAACTTGGTAATCTTCCATTCACCATCCTGCCCCCTGGTACTAAGGGTGGTAAACAACTTTGCTAGAACGGCATCATCGTGGTTCACTGTTCCAGGTTTATGATGCTCCTCGGAAGCCACAGACATATTACTCAAGTTGGTGGTATCTGTGCGGGATATCATTGTGATCGCAAAGGTGGCCTTGAGCAGCGGTTCGTCCCAGCAGGGGAACGCACGCCGGGCAGCAGTAGGCTTTCGCGTTGGATGTCATTTAGACTAAATGTTTCTTATATGACATTGATAAGTTAACACACCTCGAATTGTGTGATACTATATAGCTCCTTAGCGCCATCATTCTCGTACGTCGACTTGTAGTAACCCATCATTCTGTCGGTTAATTTTCCCGAGAAGGTCATTGTCAAGGTAGCGATGGAGTTGGCAGGTAGTGCTGTAGGAAAGCTGACAGTACCTCTCTCAACCTGCGAGTCGAATGAACTGGATGCGACAGCCTGTTGCATCTCAAGATCATGAGAATACACCGATATATCGGACAACTCCAAGTCTGCCACATTGAAAGTGAAAGCAGAAGTCTTTTCCTTGATTTCAAGTCTAAGGTTTCCGTTATCAACGTAAGCGGTCGAGAGGAGAGGAGTGCACTTGCGCGATCTTCACAAGACCCTCGAAAATCTCTTTCTTAAGATCTGTCTTTATGATAAGATCATAGTGGGTTGGTTTGACATTTGAAGGCAGTCGAAAATCATTGCTTAGACTGAACATGGTGGAGGAACAGGCCGTGAAAACAATAAGCTTTCCAGAACGTGCGTATGGCAACTTGGAGACAGGTTGGCAGCAGGGGGGTGGAGTCTAGTACTATCGTGGGACCAGTGCTGCAAAACTTATAATCACATTTTCGGTACAACTCCCGTCGGTCATCGACCGCAATACCACTTGGTCAGATTTCTCGCATTAACTCTGCATTCTATACCACTACTGCCACTTTCTATCCCAGGTCTGCAACGTGGGTTATTAATGGTAGTAGCATTCCCGCGACCATGGAGGCTGGCCTCTGGACTATGTATGCTGTCTGCCTCACAGTAGTATCTGCCACTGTTCTCGAGCCCACTGTCACCACTTTCTCTTAATGCATTGTTGAAAGGGATTTTGGCGCGGAAGGGACACACAAGCGCCCATCTATTCACTGAAAACACTACTTAGATACATAGTGCATTATTCTTTAGACATATAGTAGGTCCTGGCGCGGATGGGAGAACAAATGTAATGTATGTACTACCTGTAGCTACACGACAACGGGGCGAATGACGGGACATGGGTGAGAGGGTTTGGGGGAAGGCGCGCAGTGCTTTCCTGGACACGAAAATGAACCCCAGTGGCGGGTGTGAGCTGCGAGGGCGATCGGGGCCGCTTTGCAGCCACTGATAGACCGTGGGGTATTGTGCTTAGGTGCAAGGGAGCTGCCAGGCAACGCGAAACATGGTACTTATCACAGGACTGTGCCGTTTGCCTATTTGAAAGACATTACTTGGCATTCAATGATTCCGGATGGGCTGGTACTGCCAATACCACTTACATGAATTATCTGTCCGAGTCGTTGGTTACACTATCTTGTAGCCTATTACTAGCCCTCCTCGTGGCATGGCAATCATCACGTACTGTGTTTTGAAACTCGCGTTTCCGTTCCAGCTTAGCGAGATTGAAGGGGAAGCCTGTGTGTTATATCCCTTTAGAAAAGTTGTCTTCCTACCTCACTCGGGGCTGTCTATGGGAGTCTGGTTACATCCTACTTTCGTACTTCAAGCCTCAATATGCTGCACGCATATCCCTTGTATTTCGTTCTTGCGCCTACAGCTGTGGATTCTAAATGATAAGTTGATTGCAATAGAACTAGGACCGAAGGCAGAATAATATTGATGCATCTTGGGAATACAATGTAGTACGTTTATGCTAGTTAGTCCTGCATAATGGTTCGATCCTGCAGTAGGGACATCATACTTGGGTCGGCAGGAACCGTCTAACATGATTCTGACTCATCAGGGGCAGTGACATCTAGTGGTTCATTGCCGGGTACACACGTTCACGCGGCGAAGAAGGAAGACCGGTTTCTGGGGTTGAAGGGACCTTGGAAATGTTCGCGTGGACACATTTAGATCGTGTTCCTTCAGGGCCGTTTGAACGTGCGCTGCAATGCCGTCATTACTGTCGATGAGCTCTTCCCAGCAGCGAGTGATAGCTGCGCCATTCTTATAGTAATCTTCCTCGAGACGCAAAAGCTCGTTGAAATATTTTGCGCTGTGAATGTGGGTGATTAAAACATCTGCTGAAAAGTAAAAACACATTACTTCTCAACCGCGATACCCCATAGTTCATCTTGCACTTGCTGGATGAGTTCCTCTCGACCGCGCTGAACGTCTCTTTTGACGTTTCTAAGCTTATCTGAGACTCCTTTAATAATTACCTATGATCTTATCAGTAATACCGAAGTACAGTTCAAATGGCCGGCCAGATACAGCTTGAATTTTATTGAGAACCTGCGAGACGTGGGTTGATGGGCGAACGGGACAGTGCAAAGGAGTTTACCTCTACAATGTCTTGAATCCCAACCTCGTTGGTAATTTGATCATGTTCTGAGGCGTTGAGATGCACCTTATCGTAGCATACAATGGAAGTAACAAATACCTTGTAATAACTTCGATTGTGATTCAATTCGCGTAGTCCGGTCAAGCGATCCTCGTTTTATGTTTAGCGGCCCTACTGGTAACCTGAGAGGAGAAAGCGTATTGCCCTCGGAGGGTGAGCAAGATTGACGGCTGTATGTTACGTCAGTGGAAAATCGACGCTTTGACCATTCATCCCTGCTCAGATGAAAACACGTGGCTCACCTTGATGAGCTAACCTGTGTCTTCGAGTTGACTTCCCTGCTTGACATGTACACGATAGGGGACGCAAAGGTGACGTTTCGGCGTCTGGGTCGAGGGGATGAACCAAATTCAACTTTTTCTACAGTGATGTGGTCGGGAGTCGTAAACTTCGCTTGAACATTCGCCATTGAACACATGTGCGTGAAATCAACGAACGCCTTGCGTGACTCATCCTTCTCTCGAATTGCGGAATCATCAATAGGAAGATCAATGTGAACAGCATTTGTTCGGGGTGCGGATTCCACGATCGGTCGAGATGACTGGTTAATGGTACAAGTTCAGTCTGTTGCACTGAGTGCGGTCACTTACGTCCGTGGGATCCTCACTATCTTTCGCGGAAGCCGAGTGTTCAACGGCGTTCAGAATCCGGCTAACATCATTACCCATAGTACCAAAGTCGGACACAATTTGTTGATCATCCATGGCCTCCTCCGTCTTGATACGAACTGGTCCCTCTGCGAGCCGCATCGTATGCGGAGGGGTTTGTTTGACTAAGTCAGGATCCCCTGACGATACTTCCACTATGGGGGCACTGGTTTGCCAAACGAGGACGGAGCTAGCCTACTAACAGTAACTTCATGAACTACATACAAGCTCGGAAAACTGACCTTTAATGTTTCCCGAGGTGGGGTCATCTCTGGGGTCATGTTCCCAAGCAAGGGCTGTGGAGTGTTGAAACTCCAGTTCAAAGACATGTTAGACTGCGAAACTAGGATCACTCACTACATGATTGTCTACCTTCAGGTAGGGGGGCCCTTTGATCAAACTTGATGTGGGGTGTGAGCTGGTAATCAGCATTGTGTCGCAACTAGCCTCCACATTGGTATCTAGCACAGAGGCGGTTGAATTAGTACATTCCATATCACTAGCTGACTTACCGTCTGCTGGTTTTCTTTTTTGAGTTCTGCTACGCATGACGTTGGTTCCACTTGTCGCTGCTGCCTGCTTCCTTTTGATCCTTGATGATCTGCGAGTCCCTTGACAGGCAGGCTTGAATTCGGGGAGCCCATTACAATCTACCGCGGGAGGGACAATACAGGAAGAGAGGGCTTTAACAGCTTTCGTGTCTCTCTTCACCTCAGAAGTAAGAATTGCATCTGGCGAAGTCTCATCGAGTTTGGTCCTATCCCCCTTAGCCCCAAGTCCGCCATCACGGCGCTTCTTGTGAGGGGGTGTGAATTCATCGTTAACGTCAATGGCGGCCTTGCTCGTAGGCTTGGTGACCTCTCTTTTTCGGCGGCTTCCAGCAACTTTGGGTGGGATATCCGTGCCCTCCGTGACGCTGGCAGAAGAACATACTCGTGGGCTGGTTCCAGAGGATGCGTGCCGCGTACACCGTCCGACACCGTCTGCTCCGGAATTCAACCCTGTTTTGTGCCGCTGAGTCAAGCCGATGACGGGCGCCGTGTCGGAGAGCCCGCACTCGTCAACAGGCGTTTTCTTCGGCTTTTCCGCTCCGATAAAACTCGGGGAAATGACACCAACGGCCGCATTGCCAACAGGGAAAAGAAGGATATCAGTGTTCGATCGTGGTTTCGGAGAAATGTTGATCTGTGTGATAGACGAGTCGAATGTCGGAGAATTCGAGGTCAATGGTGGTCGTCCAGTTTCAGGTGACTCTTGAAAAACACTGGTACAGTCCCCGGTTTTCAAGGCGAACAATGAAGATGTCTTAATTTCCATCGCGGCAGAACAGCTAGGATTTTCATCTATCTGTAAATGATCAATCTCGAGATGCGTCTGTTTCGGTTCTTGGTTGCGGGATAGAGATGTTCCGGTAGTTTTTGGCTTCTTGACCGTACGGCTATCGGTTTCGAACTCAGAGATTTCTGAGAGTTCGTCACGGCCTTCAGTTAGGGTCAAATTACTTGGCAAGAACGGAAATGTTTGGAGGGGCTTTGACGTTTCGTTGGTAGGTAAAGTCAATCCGGTACGATGAAGAGTGGTCAAGACATCTTCGGCCACTGCAAACCCAAGAGCCTCTGCGGCTAGACTTACGTTGTTCGTAGGCTTTGGTTCGAGCGTAGGGGAAGCACTCATATTTTCAGTGTGGGACGCTGGGGCGGC
Organism: Tylopilus orsonianus; assembly: GCA_038089095.1. Taxonomy (NCBI): domain Eukaryota; kingdom Fungi; phylum Basidiomycota; class Agaricomycetes; order Boletales; family Boletaceae; genus Tylopilus; species Tylopilus orsonianus. The sequence continues at coordinate 37,637 of JBBPKE010000058.1, read as the reverse complement.
CACAGCTGTGGTTGAGCGTCCGATATCGGTCTTGTAAACTAAAGAGATAGTAGCGAGCGAAAAGCGATGGAAGACTAGATTTTACCTTGGCTAACATGTCGAACTTTACCCTCAAAACTCGTAGCTGGTGATATCGGAGAACTGTGGTTTGTGAATTTAAACCCCGAACCAATCGAGACACTGCTGCGCTTCCTCTGCATTTTCGCCTGTGAATTGAGAAACCTCAATTTTCCCTGTGACCGATGAATAGTAGGATGCCCGTCCCACAACCAATATTCTTACCACACCGCGACGTCGCAACACCTCCATAAATCTGCCCACTGCATTGTTCTGTAACAAAAATTTTGCGTGCAGGAGACCCTCAGCGGACACTTTCATCTTGACACCTGCGACTAAAGGCGCTGACGTCAGATAAACTGTTACCAAGACCTTTCCTTGCGGAACATTTTGCTCTGAGTTTTGAAGTGTGATTGTGCGGATTTGGGAATATGGCACTTGCAGACTTTCACATGGGTCATCCTGTCGAAGAGGGACGTTGTAGGAAGATGATCGAGTGTAACAGGGCCTACATCTTTAACGATATTCGCAAGGAACGCTTGTTTATCCATTATCAGCCTATCTGACGCAAGTGGCTGCGGGAAGACACGTCCGCATACATCTATCTCGTCGATGGGAAAAGGCTGTGGACTGCGAATAGATGAGTTGATGTGATGGCCTCGTCGGATCACCCACTCACTAGGTAATGTCATTCCTCGCAAGAACGTCAATGATTTGGGCTGCAACGATATCCCAGTGCATTTCAGACGTCTTTTGCATTATGTTGAGCAGCTCCACATTGCATTTGAACAACTTTGAGGAACCCAAGACTTCTTTCACGAACTTCAGTCTTTTGGATTCTCCACAGGCAATGTTGCGGACGGGAGGGAGAAGTCGAGCAAATAGCATTAGAAGTGCCTCAAGGACCAGGTAATCTAGTATAAAAGACTATCAGCGTCAACTAGATCTGAGAAGTAATCAACTACTGCCTCTTGTCTTGGATATAATAGTCCCAAGACGTTCACTGTTGTGTTACTGATTTGGAATACACGCCAAAAAAAATTAAATTTAAAATTACCCGCCCAAAACAGCTTTGTTGCGAAGCGCATTCCGAATGGTGAGTTGCCTAGCAGCAGTTTCCGTTAATACATTATACGCCTGGAGAAATTCGTGTTGATAAAAAACTCAGTGCATATATGCGACTTTTTGAGAGTAATCTTCTCACTGATAAGTAAAGTGGTATGCTAAACACTAGTTGTTCCCGGCCGGACTCGAGGAAAAAGAATTCGCAAATGATGCGACACAGAGCTTCCCAAGCTGCAACATCAGATTCAACGTTGCCTGATATTTCTGAGTAACGTTAAAGTCAAAACACCAAATACGTACGCACCAGAATTCTTTTGATCCAGGAAATCCTGTGGTGTCATTAGTGATACATATTTGCGGTCGCATCGTTGGAAGCTTACAAGGATGTCCGACAAGATGCCTTGTGCAGCTGCATCCCATTCTAAGCGTGTCTTATCGCATTCTACGCCGCGTGCGTCACAAAGTTTTCCTAACACCATGAGGAGGACAGAAGAAGAAAGCTGCAATGCGGGCCGGAAACAAGTGGTATACATTAATGGAAAGAGTGGCTGGCGGAGCACACAGCAAATTTTTTGCATCATTTGCACCGAACAGGTGGAGGAATTCTACTCAGAAGGATTAGTCAAGTGTGGGACTAGTCAATTCATGCATGCATACCAAAAGTACCAGACTAGATGCAAGCTGATTAAACGCATCACGTACGCGGTATTCGACGGCTTTCTCGCATAATGCTGCCCTAAGTATGTCAATGGCTTCCGAGACGGTGGACATCGTCGAACAATTTGTTCGCGCGCGTGTCGAATGGGAGCTTTGGTGATCAGCGAGTGTGGTGTCGAAGTCGCGCTGTCGGACTTATCGGTGCACGTGATTCGTGATTTTAATCATGTGACCAGAACGCGGAGTTCCAATGAATACGACGCGTTATAATCAGTTGCGAACAGGGTGACATTTCCCTGCGCTCACTGTTTCTTTGCGTCACCTTTTTCTAAATGGACACCACAGGCGAAGACTTAAAGCCGACCCTTACAGCGGACAACATCCTAGACGAGACGTTAACTATAGCCTCCGGTGTAAGCACGCTAAAGCAGTCAAGATACGAGGACGTATGGCCTGAGGACGTGCACGCCGCGTTCATGGAAGGTTGGTTTACCATTATTTAGCAATACACCATTCTGCGATGTCGATCAGCTGTCGCCTTGTACCCGCCGATGGGCAAGCGGCGTCTTAAATACTACCGGGTGTCTACACGTGAAAATGATCATCTCTCGGATGCCAACCGAGCCAAGTCCTTTGGGCGCTGCCAGCTTATTCAGTCGTATATCCTGGAAAAAACTGGCAAAAATCGTTCCAGGAAGCAAGTCTCCAGCCACCTACAGAGGTTGAAGAAAATTCATAAGAATGACCCTACTAGTTTGTCTCGCACTGTAATTGTTGTATGTTGTTTCTAAATCTCTTTTCCAGTGCATCCCCTCTTTTCGGAACGTTCCCAGCCTCCCTCAGACTATTGCGCTGGACCGCAAGTAGTAGCTACGTCTTCTGAAGATACCTTGACGAACGTTCCTCTCACCGCGTGTAACCTCAAAAGTGACATCGACATCTCTGTGAATCATCAGAATACAGATATCGGAATCAATAACTCCTCAACATTCTTGCATCTTACGGGGGTTCCATTTCTTAATACCGGTTCATGCAGCGCATTCGAATTATCGGCGAGTCACCACGATCAGTCTTGTTTTTTCTCTCGGAACTGTCTTTCCTCGCAACAACCTTCTGCGGGTACACAGTACCGTACTGACGGCGAGTATATTTCCGAGCCCCAGGACCCATTACTGCTTAAAGATGCGCTAAATGGAGGGTTTCGGGTGGGCCCAGCGTTCGATACATCCGCATTCGCGAAATCAATGCGTCGTCTGGCTTTGAAGCTTCCCACCCAGAATCGACAAGCGGACCTGGTTCCAATGACACATTTTTCTCGTATTGCCCGTTCTCCTGGATTCCAACCGACACATCAGTGGATTGCTCGCTGCGATGAAGTGGACGATACTTCCTGCAACTCCCAGCTCCATTCTGCCGGACCATTTCATACACCATTTTATTCTCTCCATTCGATCCCGTTTGACAAGCACAGATTCGAACCTGATCTCCCACCTGACCGGACATGGCCACAAAACCGCGACACGTCTCTTGACTCCCGAGAAGGCATCTCTTGCGAGGTCCGCCTACAGTGTCCTCTGGCAATGCATCAGTACAATCCTGCATGTCCGGAAGTGAAGGACTACTACCTTGGGTCCCACGGTTTTCCGGCTGAGGGTGAGGTATCACGAGGTGTTCCCTGCTCTTATGCGCTTCCAAGTCCCGCGTCCGCATCTGTAAGTGTGTCAAAGGAGAGCGACATCGATTTTTCTTGGCTGGCCATGCCGGAATCACCCCGAGACCTCACGTCACCTCTCGTAATCAGGCCGACACCCGTATATCCCATCTCATACGTTCACTCTGATGGACACAACTTAAATCTCCCTCCTTAAATTATCAGTCCACGGTTGCTCACGAACGACATCAACCCACTTCCCCACAAGAATACCCTTTATTGTGTTTTAGTCATCCTCTTTAGAGCATGGTCGAGTACTCTTAAAGCCTACATAATTCGCACAACATTATGTTATGTAATATTCACGAAGACTGTACAAGTACTAGTACCAAGTTATTTGTATTGGCGTGTTTAGACGCGCGTGGCACCTATTCTTAGACCTTGTACTCAGTCGCCTTGCGTCTCGTCGAGGGCTTCAGTGGAAGTGAGCTCGCAAGAGTTCAGTCGTTTTCCGGCCCTCATAAGCAACGATGGAGCCACGCAGAAATGCAAGGCTAACTTTGGCTGCGCTGAAGGTATGTAACCGCCATACGCGGAAATACCCTGGAGCTTGACAATGGCGTGATGGCAGCCACCAAAAATCAGAAGGCAACATCTCCGAAAGGTTTGTTTGTTGTCTGGCCCGTGTTTAGGGTCGTCTATACTGAATATCCTGATTAATCGTTCCAGTATTCCTGGCTACCTGACGTCTTGCGTGTGAAAGGCAGTGTACGTCAAATAGCACACGTATTGCCATTTTTTTCCGGCATTCAAGGAGGATATATAGATAATACCTCGTATTTTTGGCCCTGTCCTCACGGTAACGATTTTCTCTACGATCATCGCTTTTGCACGATCGCAGGGAAATAGAATCGAGCTTACGAATTCAGTGGTTCCTCTACTCTCCGTCGTGGTGAGCAGGTTGTTGATATGTAACCTAGCACCTGGTTGACTAATATCCATGAAAGGTTGGCCTAATTTTGGTGTTCAGGTGAGCTGTAGCATTTCTCGCCTGTCATCAATGACTGAACGTGACTTGTGCCAGAAATGGGTATGCCTAACAATTGAAAATCTGTTGGCCACAGTGTGAAGAACGCTAACTTGTGCGTAGTACTTCGTATGATCGTTACTGGGAAGGCAGGAGGTGTTTCTCGACTCTCACGGCTAACGTGTGATATTAACTGTCGCATTTGCTACTTATCTTATGTCAGCACCTTAGGTCCGTAATTTGTCTCGTATGCTCTGGGTTCACACTACCCTTCCGCCTACTGGAAATGTTACGGGAAGTGCTCAAGCCAGAAATCCAAACCCGCAGTTTACCCACGCTGAGGTTAGACGTCAAAAGATCGAGACATTACGGTATTGTCTCGGCTTCGTCTATGCAGTGAAGCATTACCTTCGTGGAGAAGATGGAGTGGACTATAGCGACCTGTTAGGAATCCTGCCGCCACATTTCTCTTTACATGGTGATTTGGAGCAGACTTCAAATCACGGCCAGCCTTCTGCACGGTCTTATGCGGCGGCGCAAGGTTCTTCTCCAAATGACAGCATTAGCGATACACGTTCCGTGGATGCTACGAAGAGGGTTAAGCGAAAGCGCAGCAAGAAGAACACAGGATCTCAAGTATATGTTCTTGGCTCCACTGAACCTCTTCTTGGCGACTCTCATCAAACTGTTGAGTTCCACCCATATGCTGATCACATTTCGATGCCGCTCCCATTAATGTCCGTATTCTAAGATGCCGTGACTGCGCTGTCATACCGAAGTTACCCACTCTTTTAGCATTGCCCATGAAATTACAAGTGCCATATTCAGGTTCAAACGGGAAGGTTTACTGGAGACGGTTGGTCCTGCAGGTAAGGAAAGTTGATGAATTTATGTGAGCCTGAGTTAAAGAACATTTCTGCGTGGTAGGGACGAATGCGATGAATGGGTTGTAGGTTATACTTCTTGGTTGTTATATTGACTGCTGAGAACACTGTAAATTGCAGGGTTCAGTCTATGGTCGACCAACTAACCTGTATGGAACGGATTGCCAATTCACCCATCCCTTCTTCTTGTTGGTCCCCATGTCATGTCCTGACATGTTCTTGTCTAATCATACATCGGCAGATGGGATTCACCTCAAGCAATGTGTGACGTTGTACCTTTTTACTTTACCTCTTACTCTCATGAACGACTTGGGTTGGAGGACAGTTCCAATCGTCACTGTAGTTGCCTTCACACTGATGGGCATTGAAGGAATTGCGGATGAGATTGAAATGCCCTTTGGTGAGCATATCGCAACCGTCTTGATCAAATGTTGACAGGTACGGACCATAGGTCATGACCCACAGGATTTACCCCTTGGTAGGTGCCCCCCGATTTGGGCCAGCCATCTTACTTAAATATGTGCAGATACTTATTGTGACGATCTCAAAGAGGAAGTGGAGTAAGTGTGTCATTGCGTGGACGCCAGTAGCTTATCTTGCGCGGCAGGTTTATCATAGAGAGAATGGCGGAAGGTGGTTGTGGTGTAAATGAATTTGATGACGGGGAGGGGGACGATTAATATGTTATTTGCCTCAGCTTCACTGATATCATGCTTCAATTCCATTAGTTTAAGTCTAACACCGTACATCTTTATCTCGAAGACAGCAGTGTGAATTAGAAAATTCTAACAGAACTCTGGGGTGCAGAACTCTCCTGGACCATATGGCTGCAAATAGCGAGTGAGCATATCAGATTTACACTCGTGAGTTGACAAACCTTGGATGTCAATGCAGTCAATCCAGCCGAATTTTCACTGGTATGCCGCCCACTCTGCGGCCCGGACTTGGGCTTGTCACCTACTGCAAATGCGTCCAATACCCTCTTCGTAGTTGCGGGAGTAAGATCCTCCTATAGCTGTCATTAGTGCATGGAGCAATTCCGCCGCTCTTGTAACGTACATAAAAGTCGTCGTTGACAACCATCATCGGTGCATTGCTGCAAGCACCCTGACACTCAACTTCAATGACGGTAAACTTGCCATCCTTGGTTGTTGCCCCGGGCTTGATCCCACCGAGGTGAGAACAAACAGTATCCAGGATTTGGGTTGACCCGCGTAGCATGCACGGCGTGGTGGTGCAAACTTGGATAAAATTCGTACCAATCGGCTCCCTAGAGACGTGTTCAATGTGACGGCCTGGAGGACTCAACTGTGGCGAGTTGGCTCACCTGTTGAACATAGTGTAGAAAGTAGCAACTTCATAGACACGCATGGGTGGTATTTCAAGGAGCTTAGCAACATAGTTCATGACGCTGATACTCGTCCATCCCTTATTCTGCCGCTGACCGAGATCAAGGAGGGGAATAACAGCCGCTTTTTTATATTGTGGAGGATACCGGGATATGATATCTCCCGCCTTCTTCAAGTTGTCCGCAGTAAACTGAAATGGTATCTATGGTTTCGAATGTGCACGAGTGTCTTGGTGCAAAACACGGACGGCGCACCTCTGGGTTATTATGCCCGGTGTCCCGGTGCTGGTACGACGGCTTCAACGGACTATCACAACACGTTATGGATGTCACTGACCACAAAGAGTGCATCAGACCGCCTTGAAAGTGACGTGGAGATGCACCTCCGAGTCGCTATGGGCCGTAAAGCAGCTGCGGACGTAAGGAACTTGGCAGGGAGCATGAGTATGTTCACTTAGACGAAGAGCGCCAACTTAGAATAAGCAACTTTATTCCCACGTTTTGTACTTCAAGTACATTGTGCTAGAACATCATTTGTTGCAGGTCATGTACGATACCCGTACAGTTCCCTAATAAGCCCATGCTTGAAGGGCTAGTATGGGTCAACCTGGATAGGTTGGAGGGTGGATGAGACAGGGACTACGGTACATATGTACTGGACGGGATGTTGTGTACTTAGATCAAAGAGAAACTATCAAATACGGGATTCCCCGGCCGGACAGGGGCTTCGCTTTCTCACCAATTTTAAGCGATCTTCCACTCCGTCCATCCATGTCCGATGTATCCATCGTGCGGCGGTACCTATATGCGGCTCGCAACAGCAGAGTGCTCCAGTTCCTCCAACCCCTCCTCAGACTCCGCCTCTCCTATGGCCTATTGGTTTTCTGCGTCCTCTACAGCATCGCAGAACACATGTTCACGAGATTTTATCTCGCTGTATTCGGATCTGTCTGGAAACCTGCCTTTCCGTTGAGCTGGCGTCTTGTACTCCTGTCACTGTTCATGGTACCCATATTTTCGTTTCTTCAAGTCTTCCGATTCCCTGTGCACCACTTGGTTTCTTCATGCCATTCGTGGCGACAGGGACATGGCTTGCACTCGAGACCGTCTGAAGGGTACACCATGCTCTTGCGCAGCGAATCCAACTTGCAAGAGGACAGACCAATATCTGACGCAAGGAGCGATGATGCTTGTGATCCGGCGGATATTGAAGGAGATGCAAGTTCACCGATTCTCCACGGGTGTTTCCAACATCGTGCAACCCGCGTTCCTTTTTCATCTCCACAGCTTATCTTTTGGTTCGCAATACTCTGTATTAGTATCTGGCTTGGACTGCGCTATCGACATCCAGGAGACTTGCGGTATCTGTCACTGATCGAAAAAGCTAACGCTCATCCGAACAGGGCTGGTTATGGAAACCAAGGTAAATACTATTAGTTACAAGCCTGCCCTGGATCACTTTTGCTAACCGAGCCGTAGAAAGAGTGTTTATTGCAGCCATGTTCTCCGACAATGAACTGGTTATACCCTATTGGTCAGATAGCCTCATTAAAGCGATCCATTACCTCGGTGCAGGCAATGTCTTTGTCTCCATCCTCGAGAGCGAGAGCAAGGACCGATCCCCTGTACTCCTTGAACAGCTCGATGATACATTGGCCAACATGGATGTTGCACGGCGTATAATAGTGCGAGACGAGGCGATCGTGAAACCAGCTAACATGAGTGGCAACAACCGCATAATTTTTCTCTCTGCCCTTCGAAATCGCGCCCTCGAGCCCTTGGTGGAGAATGGCGGATATGACAAGGTCATATTTTCGAATGATATATATATTGAACCAGAAACGATCATAGAACTCCTTAAGACGGCTGATGGAGAGTACGACATGGTGTGTGGAATGGATTTCGGCCCTTGGGGGTGAGCCTGAGAATAGTCTGTTTGACCATTGCGCGTATTGACATCATGTATGAAGGGCATACGATATGTGGGTTTTACGTGATAAGCTAGGAAAACTTACAAGTGGGATGTGGGTAGTATTTATGTCGCATCTCCGCGCATACGAGGAACTAAGAAATTTATTTCACCAACAGATGGCCGTACTTTTTTGACAACGAAGCCTACGAAGCAATGCAAACCGAGTCTCCCGTACCAGTGTTCACATGCTGGAACGGCATTGTGATCTTCAAGGCAGATCCCATCCTTCCCATTCACCTACGATCTAATCGTACTCTCTCAAACGATCCACTACCATTCAAGCTCCCCACTACTCATCCAGCTGCCCATGATTCGTTATTGCTCGGCCCGAGCCCTGCACTGACACCTCCGATTCACTTTCGTGCGTCTGCACCGGGAGAATGCTTCTCGTCGGAATCATTCTTGTTGCCGTATGATTTTAGACGTATATTTGATATGCAACGGATCTTTATCAACCCACGCGTAATCGTTGCCTATGACTGGCGGTACGTATGGCCAATATTGCTGCTGTCCAAACTGAGCTCTCTTTCCGCATCCCAGGTTTTACGTGTATTTCAAGTGGTGGGTAAGACATCCTGTATTAAAGTGGTGGGTAGAGAAAGTTTATGATGGAGCATGGATGCATCGAGCAGTGTTAGTTGTTGGCGATAAGAACCGCGTCTCGCATTGGGATGGGGGAGACTGTCATCCATGGTAGTGGGAAGTGTTTCAATAGTCGCTGTCTTTCTGGAGTCCAAAATTAGTGAAAGACTCTAGGGTTGTTTTCGGCCAACCTCGAAAGAATCATTACATTATGCTAATATATTATATTGCTGTTCACGGTTCAAGCGTTCAAGGGACTCCAGGTCAATGCTTCACAGTGTTGTCTTGTACCATATCTCATTAACATAGGTTTGTTATGGAAAATGATGTAGAGAACCAAATTTCGCCAAAGCGTCCACAACTTGGAAAACGTACAGTCATTTTATGCAGGCGGGTGCTAGGTAGTGGTATACTAGTTACTTAGTAGACCTGTTCATAATGTACACGACCCGTGGGGCGAAAGGTTATTAGTCACGATTTCTGCCAGGGAGCTCCACCACTCTGCCAACTATCGGCAGCTTCAAGCTTCAGAGTTGTCTCTTCTGCAACACAACTCAGCTGCCTAATCTCGACATCTTCACCAGCCGAGGCGAGTATGACCACTCAACCTGGACAAGATGCCAAGTTCTTCCAACGTGGAAAGATCGAGGTACGTCAGATTAGTTGGGTGGCATGATGACCATAGAGCTGTTCTTGTTCAGGAATTTCGCGCTGAACTTCAAGCTGCAGAAGCAAAGGACAAGAAATTTCAGAAGCGAAGGACAGTCCTCAAGAAGATTGTCGCAAACATTACTATGGGAAACGACAGTACGTGAATGAGCGTACGCATGTTTATCGTTTCAAAGACGTTCATTAATCAGTGTCGCCACTCTTTCACGACGTTGTCCAGTGCATCGGGACCCCTTTGCTTGAGATAAAGAAGAGTGGGTTGCCACATCGCAATGTTTAGATCTTCTAATTCCAACCCTTGTTGCAGTGGTTTACCTGTACCTAGTCAACTACGGTCGTTCCAAACCAGAACAGATACAGATAGTCATCCCGAGCTTTCTGCAAGTATGCCTGCTTACGATTTTGTCAAACCCTGGCCTAAATGTCGTTTTTAGGACTGTAACGACCGCAATCCTCTCATTCGGGCACTTGCCATACGGACAATGGCTTACATACCCATTCCCGCTGTAACTGAAGCACTTAGTGAACAACTGCGACACTGCATCAAGGATCAGGACCCTTATGTTCGCAAAACAGCTGCAATCTGCGTCGCGAAACTATACTCAGCCGACCCTAGGAAAGCGGAACGGGCTGGGTTTGTTGAAATGCTGAGGGATATGATGCTCGATATCAATGCAACGGTCGTTGCAAATGCCGTAGCGGCACTTTCAGAGATCGGAGATCGTCAGGATGGTGTTATTTTCCGCCTAAACCTGCCCATAGCGAATAAACTCATCGCTGCGCTAGGTGAGAGTTCAGAGTGAGTCTGTTCACACTTCGTCTTACATTTGGCTAATCCCGAACTGAGGTGGGGACAGATATACATACTGGATTCTCTGCTACGTTACGTCCCGGAACAACACGCTGATGCCGAAATGATGGCAGAAAGGGTGATTGTGCAGTTACAACACGCAAACTCAGCTGTGGTTTTGACTACAATCAAAGTTCTTCTTTATCTCATGAATTACATGGAGAATCGAAGACTCGTAGATCACGTTTGCAAGAAGATGGGTCCCCCGTTGGGTAATACGGTGACTCTTTTTATTGTTATCAGGACTAATTATTAGGGCCCACTAGTCACCTTACTCTCTTCCGGTCCAGAAGTTCAATACGTCGCACTTCGCAATATTCTGCTTATTATCCAAAGGAGGCCTTCTGTCCTGAAGAACGACGTTAAGGTTTTCTTTTGCAAATATAATGATCCGATATACGTTAAACTGGCAAAGCTGGAAATTATGTACCGGCTTGCGCGTGAAGAGAACGCAAAAGAGGTGTTAGCAGAGCTTGAAGAGTAGGCATTCCACTTGGCTGCAGAGGTTATGTTTTTGATCATGGACTATAGGTACGCATCAGAGGTAGACGTCGACTTTGTTCGGAGGGCCGTACGGTCGATAGGTCGATTAGCCATCAAGGTCGAGGCAGCAGCTGACATGTGTATTCAATCCCTTCTTACTCTGATAGAGACTAAAGTCACATATGTCGTCCAAGAGGCGATTATTGTGACCAAAGATATATTTAGGCGCTACCCGGGCAAGTACGAGGGCATCATCCCGACCTTGTGTCAAAATCTCGATGCCTTAGAGGAGCCTGAGGCCAAGGCAGCTATGGTCTGGGTGCTGGGTCAATTTTCGCACCGGATAGATAATGCCGATGAGCTCCTAGACGATCTGGTTTACAAATTCCTGGACGAGACTGTCGAGGTGGGTTGATTCCATCGAAGCTACGTTGGTATGCTTATACGATTTCTAGGTTCAATTGGCGCTTCTGACAGCCGTGGTCAAACTCTTCATCTACAAGCCTTCTTCGGAAACCGCAAAGGCGTTGGTTCACAAAGTGCTAAAATGGACTACAGAAGAAGTAGACAATCCCGATTTGCGGGATCGGGGATTCATGTACTGGAGGATGCTTGCAATGAACCCGACAATGGCTGGTGAAATTGTTCTTGCAGAGAAGCCCCCTATCACAACTGATTCGGACCGAATGGACCGGGGCGCGTTGGATCAATTACTGCTCCACACAGGCACACTGGGCAGCATTTATCACAAAAACCCAGAGGTCGGTACATTCCCACAGGTCGATAGTCGGTCTCTGAGGTATGACACAGACGTTTATTCGAAATGCAACCGGAAGAGCATTAGTTGATAGCCCTGCACTGAATGCCACTTCCAGAGCAGTCCTTGTCCCCCTGGCGCGCCCCCAACTTCCAACCGCCACCATTACAGTCGCCGGACCTGGGCCTATTGAACTACATGCCCGTGATAACCTCGCTGATACTTCACTCGATGCATCAGATTCTGTGCCCTCACAGAGCGCTGCTCTGGTGAGGGATGTCAGCTTACCTACGGCGGGTGGCCGTAGCAGTGTCGGTGATGGTCCTGTGGATGAAGACGCGGATGCTGGGGTTGACGGGGAGGCTGATGACGACGACATCAATGGCAATCAGGTGGTGGATCCATACGCGAACCTAGGCGGTGCTTTCGGAGGCTACACGGTGGACCAACCTCAGCCCGTGGTAGGGCACCAGAGGGGTAACGATTTGGATGTCTTGTTTTAATCGGCTCCGCACAACACGGAGCCCTGTAGAACAACCTGCTAGTTTTCTCTGACAATAGCTTTGAGTTTTAGTTGTGTGGTATGCACGACAAGTAGATTGTTGGTAAAAGGCACGCAGGGGCTCAATCGATCCCTACAGGACGCAGCATATTCAGCGAACAGTGGTCATCATTTGTCATATATAGTAGGAAAGCTGCTTCTTTTATTCACCAAACTGGCGCCTGCCCTCAAAGGAAACATTAGACGGGCAACGTTCAGATCAGCTAAGCATTAGATGAATCTTGTCTGCAACGGAAGCGAGAGTATTCTTGGGGCGTAGAGAATTATAGTGCTAGAAATAAAGTTAAAACAAAAAACACCGAAATTCACAGAGCCACCTACCTCTCCCAGTCCGTACATCCGGCGATGGAAGCTTATACGGACGACCTTCGCATTCCGCGAAAGGTTATCAGGTAAATTACCGTCAGGGGTATGAGTCACCACGGACGGTGTACCGGCTTGTATCACCTGGATTGGTACGTTATATGCCCGACTGAGCGCCAGGATCTCCGGCTCTCCACCCCACGCAGCGGTATCTCTGACAATCACGCAATATCGTTCAAATTGCCGTGCATCCATGACTCCTATATGCTCCGATATCCCGACACCGTCTTCTTCAGACATGGTCGGTAGGAAAGGGAGGAAGTCATCTGGATGCCGTGACATATAACCAGATGCTGCAGCACGGACGGTTGCGTAATTCGCTTCGTTCTCTGGTAGGATGTTAAGGAGAGCGAGTTGGTCGGCGATGGCGGAGAAGAGACAGTGACCGTCTGGATTAATCTATGACGCGTATATCTTGCATTTGGATCAGAGGTGTGAGTACGGAAACATAGGAACCAACCTCGTGAATTTGCACAGCGAGCTCGTCGCACGTCCGTTTAATTAACGCTGCTTCCTGCTTTATTTCGCGATTAACTTGTGCATCTGTGTCAGGATTTGAAGGTGAAAAATTCTGGGCTAATGCAGCAGCCTTGCGTGCCTACACAAATATGGAAGTGAGCTCGATCTCGGGAGGTATCCCATATCGTGCGGAAACTCACCTGCCTCGCAAGATGCCGCACCTTGGAGTTCTGCTTCCTGGAGCCAGACTCAACCGCTTTCTCATCCCTGTCCACAGAAGCGTCTTGTAGTTCCTTGACTGGTCCTTGCTGCAATTTTTTATCCCTTGAGTCGAGCTCAGCAAACAAATCATTCATTAGGTCGTCATCAGGAACAGACGGTTGTTCGGCAAGGACGTCTGTCACGGTTGGCGAGGCTGATGTAGACTGAGTTTTTGATTTGTTTCGCTTTGAAATTGGCATGTTCTCTCCACCAGATTGTGGACAACGTGGAACTTGATGTATCGGAATGAGGAGTCTTGTGGCTGCACACTATCCTTCACGTCGGTATGAGCGTACAGCCACAGCGCTGATCACTTGCAGCGCTAATTTCCACTGATTGTGAACCTACTTGACACCAGCTCAACCTTCAATTCGGCGGTCAGAGTCCCTTCGACATATGAATCCCGCTTCGATGACTCTGAACTGTGCTGAAAGTGAAGCCAAGTTGGACTCACTTTTGACTGAACTCTCCTCCGACCCCAAGCAAAACACGTGGCTCGACATCGAGCTTGTCTGCAGACACCTCGCAAATTTGCTGCGCGTTAGAAATGGAACAGGTCGGTAGTACATCTTTTCTATGGCGAGATGATGATATCGACATTATCGACATTATCCCGGCAGAGGACTATCACACAGCTCTGGGAAGAAGTACTTTGCCACAGAATCTCGCTTCTCTTCTGGCCAAAACACTCGATGGTTCCTCAGTTCCAAGTGATACTCGCGCAACCACTGTACTAGAAATACTTCGTGTCGGCGCGAACTTGTGTGTTGAACACGGTGGGTACAACTGGTTGTTCGGGAGCATATACGACCAATCAGTCCATCCAGACAATAATAGAGGACATCTGTTAGAGACTGGGTTTCCCCAAGCGGTTGTATCACTACTTGAAGGCTATACAGACCATTTACCTACTCAACCGCAACTTAGCCCTCTGCCGTTGTCCATCCCGCACTTGCAAGTCATTAGGACTGCCATCGGTTTTCTACTCAACTCATCTCTGGGCTATGGTGTGTTTATATTCCTCGCCGAGCCATATATACTAATATTCACTTTGTCTCAGAACCTGTAAAATTTCGACTTACGTCCCTCGAAGTTGCCAGGACACTTGTGCGGTTATCATCTGCGATCTACCCCATCGGCGCTTGGATGAAGTGCCAAACAAGTCTCTTTCCCTCGGAGTCTTCTGAAGTCGATGGTGTCCTGGATCGTGTCGTGGAGTCTTGGACCATTCGTGTCGAGCTCTCTAATTGGACTTGGAGGCTCATTACAGAACTCAGAGATGACGGTTAGTCAGCTCCACGGACCTCACTGACCACCACGTCTGACTCTATATAGCACATCCACTCTTTGACACCGATGTTCTTCCATTCCTTGTCCAGCCACTGATCGCTTTCACCCCACCGTTGTTAACGGCCCCACCCCCTCCAGAATTTGCACAACCTTCACAAATCAGGACGTCTTTGTTGCATGCAGATTTTGATCTGCTCTCAGAAACATGTTCTAGCCTCGAGTCTCTTGTACTAGACGTCGAGGATATTCGGTTGTCTCTCGCTCGTGGATTTGTATTCCCTGCAGAGCATCAAAATGTTCCATGTTTATCCGCGATGCTAAACTTCATCGAACAAGGAAGCTATGCACCGCTTTGGTATGTGCGGCACCAAACTAGTCTGGATGATGGAGAGGTTCGAAACCAAGAAAAGGCTTTCGATGACTGCAAGGCTGCTATAATCAAAGCGGTGGTAGAGGTATCTGGAGAAGAAAAGAACACGGATGTGCTCTGTGATGACTCGGAAGAAGTGTCTCCCGGAGGGAAGTTCATTTCTCGCATGGTGAATTGGATTCGGGTCTTTGTTTCGGGCAGCCATGGCAATCTTAGGGATGACATGGTGATATGCGCTACCCTCGCACTTGGAAACCTAACAAGAAGAGGTGATCATAGTGCATCAATATGGTACTTTTAAACCCGTCACTGATGATTTAACACTTGTAGAATTCCATGCGTCGCTATTATTATCTCCGCCGCATAATATCGCCCAACTATTGTCCTCGGAATCTCTCCTCTCTCGATCCACGGACCTGAAGCTGAAACATGGGGTAATCGGCTTGCTCAAACATCTTTCCCAGTCATCTGTTCAATCCGCCGTCAACCGTACAGCGCTGAGCAAGGCTGGAATAATTGAGCGTATTATCGCAAGCGACGTTTGGGACGATCGCGTTGATGTCATGGCAGACATTGTCCAAGTTAATGCTATTGGCGTCGTAAAGCACCTTTGCAACAACAACAGTAAGTCTTGAATTCTCATATAGCTCTATTCCTCCCAATGATGCATTTGAACCCAGTTGATAATTCGTTCACCGTTATTTTACCCCTAGAGGGCGCAACCATCTCCGCAACAGGGCTCTCGCAACTTCTTACCTTGATTAAGCGATCCGATACAATCGCTATCAAGAGTGAAGGCACACGTGTCATCGTCAATCTTATCAAATCACTTTGGTCCAGTGATCCTACGATTGAGGAACGGAGTGCCGAAGAAAACCGGATGAGACAACAAAAGAGGGAGCGGGCGATTCAAACACTGCTCACTGTGCCATGTGTTGATGCCCTTGCTGCACTTGTTGGAAGAAGCGCAAAATATCCGATTCTCATTAATGAGGCTATTGTTGCATTCAGTCTACTGAGCACCCATCAAGATGGTGGTAAGTTTTTTGTGTGCACGTAGCATTCTTGAGCTCACTCAAGTTAGGCCGGTTGGTCTTGCGATCCCTAGTAACACCCCTTCCAAGTGAGGTAACTCCTGCAGCCTCAGGCTCCGCATCAATGTCGACAGTAGCATCAGCCAGCAGCGAGACAGGATCACCGATCATCACTTCACCTCCTGTTAACAGCCGTGCTCCATCCCGAAAACGTGCTCTCGACCATCTTTTGAATATCCTTCGCGACAATGGTGGTGACGGCGCATTCGGTCCCGGACGACCAGAATTGACCTCGTACCCTGTCGAACTTCGTATCAATATCTGTGCTTTACTCGGACAAATAGGGAAGCGAATGGCGGGAGAAGAAATGGATATGGACAAGAATAGTGCAAGGTCGATCCTCGAGGATCTGTCAAAACCAGGCCTTGGCGGGTCAGTCAGGGAGAATAAGCTAGCTACTGCCGCAAAGAGGGCTCTTGATCTGTGGACGTGAAAGATGGCATATAGGAGGGAAAGACGCTTGTATTGGAGCTCGTATCGGGATGTGCATACTGCTCATAATTGTAGTACATATTGGTCTTTGTCACACAAGATGAAATGAGGGTGTCAAACCGGTTATACCGGCACAGCCGAGCTCCGAGTCTCATCATGGTGTCACTTCAACTGATCGTTCAACTAGTTACTAGTATCCGTCATGGGTTTGAGCAAAATTTGTGTTAATGTCTCCCAAGGAATCGCAACCATCACTCTCAACGAACCACAACGACTAAATGCGCTATCGACGGAAGGTTTGCTTTACGCCCTCGTTCGGCAAACGCTAGGGCGCTAAGGGCAGAACCACAGACTACGATGACTTTGCAAACACACTGAGAGAAATTGACAAACGGGACGATGTCGTAACCACAGTGTGGCAAGGTGAGTTATGCTGTCTATATCCCAGTACTAGTCTGTTTAGCTGCTGAGAACGTTTGCTATAGCTAATGGGAACTGGTTTTGCGCGTGAGCGACTGTCATGAGCAACAGCCAGGTGCACTATCATGAGCATATTTTGGTTTTACAGAGGGACCAATGTGAAGAACGTGGGCGGGCATGTCGAACCAACTGTTAGAGACCAACTCCGTGCCCGGGTAATCTCAGCTAATACAGATTGCACACGAGCGGTGTGTTGCACTCTGTATAATCGAGCATTCACACTCTAATACCATTTTAGCTTTATACACATAGCAAGGTTTTGGTTGCTGCTCTCAACGGGCCTGTGATGGGTAAGCTGGCCTAAAACCCAATCACGCTGGACATGTTCCTTATCGAGTCCCGTAGGCATCGCGGCTGGTAAGTCAAGCTCTATAGTGCCTGTTGATCGATAGTCCAATCAATTTCAAGCATTTTTGGGCAATTTTGACTTCATCTATGCCCTTCCCGAAGCATGGCTGTATGTTGGATTTCCCTTATTAGGTATGCCCCAGTATGTAGTGCTGCGCTTGTCACCAACGCTTTAAAGGCATCGTAATTGAGGGAGGAGCGAGTGTCACTTTTGTCAACCGAAGTAAGTATACTTTAGATCCATTCCTTGGTGTTTCGTCAACAGTCTACAGTGGGTCTCGCCAAAGCAAATGAAGTGCTCATGTTCAGTAAGAAGAAGACGGCCCAGGAACTACTCGAATGCGGATTTGTCAAGTGTGTTTTTATTTTATTCACATTGACTGATCGTGATACTAGATTTTTTTAATAGTAAAATATTCCCTTCTCAGCCGACAGAGTCATTCCATGTGGCGGTTCGAGAACACATACTTGGCGAACTTGACGGCCTCGACCATTCATCCATACTTACCATCAAACAGCTCCTTAAAGCCGGGTTATCGGAGAAGAATAACCCTGATGCCGTCAACCTTCGGGAAAGCTATGCACAAGCGGAAAGGTTTGTCACTGGAACGCCCTCCAGACGATTCGAGATGATTGCACGGAAGGAAATCAAACATAAACTATAACATGGCCGTCGCGATTGTAGTATCCCCCGAATATACAATTGTTCAATGCAATTTCTCATCGATCCCGTTACATCCCCTCTGGTAGTTCAATATTCCCCCAAAGGTTTTTTTTTACCTGTACTCAAGACGCGTTTGCTCCCACGCAATTTTTCCTACGACAGCAGTGAGCAAGCAATAAGATAGATCCCCTGCCACTCACAACTTCATGTAGATCGTCATCGCAGTAGCATTCCCTTCGAGCACCGTCAGCGACATTCTCTGGAGACCCAGCGCCCTGAACGCGTATCCGGTTATGAACTCAGATCCCTCGATTCCATACCCATTTCGGGTACATGGAGATCCCAAATATCCCGTCCCTGTTTTTGGGCTCGGACACCTTCATGCTATATTGCCCCAGACACCTCGGTATCTTTCAGGATGACCCAGAACCACGTCGTCAATTCCTCTGCTTGAGAGTTGTATTTTGTTGGGCGAGGTACGACAGATTCCCCCGTGATGAACCACCGGACGCGGAAATCGTTGCGCATAGAACACAAGCATTCGACATCGTCGTCTAGAAGGCCACGGAAAAGAAAACAATCACTGGTAAACATGGGTGACGACTGCAAAATACAGATGCAATAGTTTGGCAAAATCGTGGAATGAGCGCCGTTACGCTCAGTAACGGCCTAGTGTTCCACAAGGTAAGCGGGGCATTGTCCCCGTCAAAGGAAATAGACCGAACACTCCAAAAAGTCCACCATGTCCACTCGGAAGCATTGTGCCTAGTATATACTGGTACCCCAGGGAGTAGTGACGGGAGGGGCATCTGCGTCTCGAGTCATTACTCGTCGCCATGCCTCCCAATGACCTTCAATCTAGCTTAGCGTCCCCTCTGGTTTAAATCCATATCCAGTATCAGCGGATGACCAGTCGATGTACTAATAGACTATGGCATTGTCGTCAAAAAACTAACGGGGACAATCGTCAAAGACCCTAAATGCATATCCGATCACAAAGACGGATGTTTCCATCTCGTAGCCTGCTCCCAGAACTTGGGGCGCAATGTAATGCTAAAGAAACCATCTCTATGCTTGGGCTCCTGAGCCATTATCCTAGAAACTCCGCTGTCTCGCGGGGCGAGAGTAAAGTACCTTGCGCCTGTGCCTTGAGGGACTCTTTATATTTCGTGGGATGTGTCACGAGCCGGCTGTAGCCAACAGCAGGTGACGGTGAGACGAATGGTGTTGTAAATTTGACCAGCGCGCTTTAGCTTTCCATATACGGTAATCGTTACATAAGCTTAGAGCGTACACTTTACTACAGTCTCTTAGTTTATTTCCTCAGTAGCTTGACATCTACTGAGGGTAAGCCCTATTTTCATAGGCATTTCCTACTGTACTAATCTACCATAGTTTCTATAGGTAGTACTCTTAATATCAGTAGCTTGACATCTACTGAGGTTCCTATAGTTCCACTTAACCTCTGCACAGCATCCTTTCAATAAATGGGGCAAAGCGAGTTGATCTGTACGGTGTGTGGGGAAGATATACTATGTACGCACGGGTGACCTGTGTACCAATTAATGGACTTGCTGTCCCTTTCTGTGTGCAACCCGGAGGTTGTCTCTGAGATTAGCAACTCTACTGTACTGGAATTTCGCGTTACACCGGAGAATTAGTAACCGGGCCATGAGCAACTAAGCCGGTGTGACGCGTCACTAGGAGTTTAATTAGCAAAGCAACTGGCACCTCGTTATGAGTAATGGTTGCATCCATACGGAAAGGGACAGTATACAGTATGGGACAAAAATTATGTGCCTATTTTATCCAGTTTAACACTTAAAAATCTGCCAGTGCATTGTCCAGTAACGGGCATGTGGTAAGACAGTCGGAAAATGCCGCGGAAATATATGTGCAAATGTTCGTCATACTCATGCCACAATTCAGTAAGCGGGAAGAATGAAAAAGAAAGGCGGCCACTTAAAAGGGAAGCTGGGTCTGCTGGACAACCTCGTGACTCATCGTCAAAAAAAGATTTATAAATTAAACACAGCGTGACAATCAACACAAGCCAATAGGCCGGGGTCCAAAGTTAACGGGTTACAAGTCAATGTATGTTTGGCATGTTCATGACATGTCATCCGAGTTCAAAGAGACGCTGAATCTACCCATATAATAAGTTAATGAAAGATGGAACAAGGGATGTAATGGCCAGGGTTGCGGAGCTTGTACAAGTACAGATGCGATTGAGGAATGAAGGTAGCCAGGGGGAGGAGAGATTACAAACATTAATTTGGGAATGCATGGTAAAAAGGATCAAAGGCAGCCAGGTGTCGCGTGAAGTCAAGTTCTAATAGTGGTATTGGCGGCCAAAGTCCTGTCCGGTGTGGACGACTGGACCTGGGATTGGCGTTTGGCGACATGAAGAGCGAGCAGTACCTCGGCGTTGTCGTTGGTATTTAGTACATCACGGATAGACTTTTCAGCCAGCATGCACGTCTAGGATCAACAGCTAAGAGAGGCACGGAAGAGTCGTAGGTGACATGACCTACTCTGCTATAGCCACCGCGCTGAATAGGTTGACGGGAGACGGCGATAGCATTATGGATACTATCGTAAGCGTACCTTCGCCTGATGTGATTCAACGATCAGTGGGAGCACAGTGGGGTTGAAGAATGTTTACGAACAAGACGCTCTCGAGTTCGCTGCGGGAGCGAGGGACGATGAATAGGTCTGAGCCAGAGAGATAACGGTTGAACGCCTGGTACGAAGCGCAGCCGGCGACAAGGGCCTCGTTAAACGAAGGGTGGTTCTGGTCCCAAGTGAACCAGTTTTCGCTGTGGGGCAAGGCAAAGGGTGAGACGGTGGATAAAGGCCTGGAGAGGAACATACGTTAGATGGGAGTGAGCGAGGGCCTCTGAAGTGTGGGGAGCGAGGAAACGATCCATTCGTGGACTTGGGAGAGAAAGGGAGGGGGAGGGCGGGGGAGTATATATACGTGGAGTTAACAGCTGATTGGCGCGCTGTCGTCCGAGTACAGGAAATATGTGGAATCCGGCGTCTTGTGAGAATGAAAAAAGTGATGCCAGTCGGAGATGACAAAACAAGGGTTACAAAGGGACGGCCGGCATCCAGCGATAAACGTTTTTTTGGCCACTTTACTTGCCTTTTCCAGGGCGCACGTTCGATGCCAAGGCCCAACAGGCTCTGCCGCGAGTTCGGTTCCACCTCGCTGTGCCGTGCTGTACTTGCAGTGGACCTGCGTTCTCTTCCCGAACGAACAATCGGATTTATCAACATCAACCATACCCAATTTAGCAACTCGCTTGCTCAGATTCCCTGCTGTGTGATCCAACACCTGTGGCAGCCAAGACTAATGGCACAGCAATAGTATCATTAACTTTGCAGTACACAACTAATCATCCGAGTCATACACCAGCCCCGGGCTCCGGGCCGCGCCTTTTGAGTCATTGATAGTCCCTGATCTACGTGCAAATATGGCTCGACCAAGTCTCACGCTGTAGGAGGTTAGGTGGGCCCGCTTCTTTTCGTTTCTCCTCTAGTGGTACAGCTTGGAGCGCCGTAAAGTCCTTTGTACATGCATCCATGATTTCTTCGATCGTATTGCGGACGCCTGGCTTACGAGCATTTCATTACTTCTTTGGTCATGTGCTGATTCAGCCCCCAATGATGGTGAGGATATTCTCCCCGGAATGGTAGATCCTCAGTAAGCTGCAACATCTATTCACCATATATAAGGCCCCGAGGCCTGTCAGCTCTCCCCGCACAAACCGTCACTGACTTATTCCATCCCTTCAAATCCATCCAGTCATTCTGAATGGCCATTTCTCGCAGCGTGGTCAAGAAGGTGTTCGCAGTGGAGACCGCAGAAGTTTGTCTATTTCAAGCCACATCTGATTTCCGTTTCCTGACTACTCAGAAAGGGCGTAGGCGCACGCGTCCGGCGCTCCATTGGATCGACGGGCCTGCGCAACCTAACCCCCTTCTTGATGTTGGATCATTTCCATGTCTCAAAGGGAGCAGTAAGGAACAATCCCGTATGCCCTTTCCCTGCGATTGACCCAAAAACGGAATTTAGGGTTTTCCTGATCACCCCCATCGAGGGCAAGCGACTGTGACATACATGCTTGAAGGGTGAAATACCGCAGTGCAAACGCTTTTACGTGACACTGATGCCTTATCCGTTAACAGATCGAGTCGCCACGAAGACTCCGCAGGGCATGCCGGAACGATCGAAACAGGTGGCGTCCAATGGATGTGTGCTGTGTGTTACTCAACACTGTCATTTTCTCGCCTTCCATACCCATTCACATCGTGCTTTCTCAGGGCAAGGGTATCATGCATGCCGAGATGCCAGTCCATGCGCCAGGTGCTCCGGAACCCAGGGGGCTCCAGCTTTGGGTTGATTTGCCCAAGCAGGTATGTTGCATGATGCTCATCCATGAATTCAGCATCAGGCCCACTCACGGCCCGCCCATTCGTTTCACAGTTTAAGATGGTGGTAAGTAGTTAGTTATGGGACAGCAGTGTAGATTTATATCGTTTCTCAGGAGCCTTCTTATCAAGAGCTCGGCCCTGCATCGTGGGTTTATCGATCCCACATCCCGCATAACCGACTGATATGAAATAGCATCCCGGTCGCATATCCCAATGGCCCCGAGGGTTCCATCACTGTGAGGGTGATAAGTGGGAAAAGTTATGGGGTTGAATCCCCTGTCCGGCCACTCGGCGGGTGTTGGTACTTCCACGTGATTATGAAGAAGTCCGGAGATAGCATGTTTCAGGATATCCGTGAGTCGGCACTCCATTTTGACAGGAGTACTTACGGCTCAGACAACTTCCTTAGCCACTGGTTGGACGTCATTTATCTATCGTACGCGTTACATTTTCAGTGGAGTGTGGACACTTACATTACATAATCAGTCTGGAAAGGAGGCATTACCGTCGGGGATGATGGCTCTGACAACGAGACGTTCCATACCCTCGTCCTATCCAGCAAAGATGGGCAGACCGGAGCGAAGATCACCGCAACCGGAGATGACACCGAATTTGTACTGGTATGTTCTCTCCCCATGAAGGCACTGTATCTCGGTAATGGAGGCATGTCAGGTTGCCGGTGAACCTCTCGACCAAACCGTTTTCCAATATGGACCATTTGTAATGACGTCGCGTGAAGAGATACAAAAGACGCTGTTAGACTGTAAATATCTGGTCTTTCCTTTCCGTACCTTCACTGACCTAAGTCCGGTCAGATCAAACTGGGAGCAATGGCTTTGAAAAGGCCCATACATGGCAGAGTAAAATAGGACACTAAAGGAGTTACCTGGCGTGATGGACGGCAGTAATGTCTCTGACATATTTGATATTTTCAAAACTACCATGTCTGTTTATGAAACCCGGACGTGACACGGCTTTGCTTAGTCTTGATCTCCCTCGCCGACATGCTTCATCTCTTCCCATACGTCCCTTTCGTCCTCTTCGTTAATGGTGTGCGGACTTCTCGCAGTGCTTTGATCCCAGATGACTACAGTGGGGACTGTGGTCATATAGACTTTCTCGAGCATGATACCCCTTTCGTCCTGTTGCTTACCGACCTCTGCGGCGGGAGGGAACGTGCTGTGAATACGAGTAAACCGGTCAAGAGATGTAGATGCGACAAATGATGGGGCTATAGCTAATGAGGTCACAGCACCGGATATTCCTGGCGATACGCTGACGTCAACAACGCCTGGACTGCTGAGAATATGCAAACCTTTGTAACTACAAGTGATTCCGCCGGTGCGCAGATCAACCGCAAAGAGATTCGTTCCTTGATCCGATGTAAACGCCTCACTGGAAATCAGGATCCGTGGTCAACGGTTGATGATAAATCTTTCCATTGTTTTCTATGCTCACTGTTCTGATAATCCCTCTTCGACCGATTTAATACCGCCTACCTTGCCAACCCCTTTGAAGTCGCTGACGGGTCGTGTCCCTGAACGTGTGTCATACCTGTGAAGATTGCCAAATCGTGTACCAGCAAGTATTTGCGGTTGACCCGATGAATATGATATATACGTGAGACAGGTATTAAGGACCGGTTGACGTAGTCCGAGGTAGTCGCTCGCCATGTTCTTGGCACGCCAAACCTCGCCTGGAAATAAGGTTCTTTTCCGTTTCTTGCTGCTTGCGGCGGAAGTCATGGGACTGTTTGTTTGCGAATCGAAAGCACGTTCGATGTTCCATATTGAGACTTCGACTTCGTCGCCACCGTAAGCAAACGTTTCCTGATTCGGTCCGAGTCGCCAGTCCATAAGCCGCGATGGGAGCGCGCCGAGTCTATGCGTTGGGACAGCCTCGTCATTTGCGGAAGTCACTCTAAGTGCACCATTAGAGGTGCATGAATACACGGTACTTTCGGAGATGTTCCACTGAGCATTTCTTTTCTACTGTATTTTTAACCACTCACTCTTGTGTGAACGCTAGACCGACGAAAGGATGGTCCACTTTGAACCTCGTCTCCTTCCATTCATGACGTTGTACCAGACCATCTTCGTCCACCAGTGATGCGAGGCGAAGGGTACCGTCTGCATGTGCTGAAGCCAACTTGCCCTGAGCATTATTTGGCGTGTTTGGCTCGTCGATGCGAGCGGGTCACGCACCAGCGATGGATCATTCCTGCGAATAGCCAACTTTTGTATTCCCCGCGTACGACCTGTCAAAGTGCCATCATAAAGAGTTTTAAACAGCAGCTTGTCTGTCGGCGGTGCGTCTGGGTCGTACGAGACGGATTTTATACTCCCCAGCTCGTCACCGGTAAGAAATCGGGGCATTACTATTTGGTGATGTTGCAAAGTGTGAGTGATCCGCCGCGTCGGCCGCGGCTCGAAAGGCGTTGGCTATACAGCACATATCTCACGTCCACTCGCAAAGCTGACTACATACAACAACACCATGGACGGACCCGCTAGGGAGCTGGAAAAGCTCAGAGCGTCGACGGAGGGCTGGGGGAAGGGAAAAATCCCCTCTGTGGAAAGCTCACTAGACTCGTTGCTTCAGTCATTGCATGAAGTCAAGAGCAGAATCGAGGCCGGCAGCGTCACTCAAGACACGTTTGCATTGCTCTCACAGACAGTGGACTCCAAAAAAAAGGAGATTGACGAAAAGCAAAAGGAGATTTACAACGCCATCGCGAGACTCGGAAAGACTCTTGACAAGGTCCGACTGTTGTCCTTGCCCATGCAGGGTTCATGTTCACTCCTTGTCCAGAAATTCACGCAGCCTCTGCCGGCTTATGACCCCCTCTTTACATCTCATGCAGCCAAAGAAGCACTCGATCGAACAATCGCCTTGCATCTTCTTCGTACAGGTCAATTCTCCACGGGAGAGACTTTCATCGAAGTACGTCGACTATACACTCCGCTAATGTCCTCGCTAACAAGTGTACATAGGAGTCTGGTGTTGAAATCGCTCCTGAACTGCGCAGTCAGTTCGTGGAGCTTCACCGCATCATGACAGCCCTCCGAAGACACGACGTCGGCCCTGCGCTGGAGTAAGTACTCGCGAGAAAGCCATCCCTGGCCTGCAAGCTAAAGCGTTTCGTCAGGTGGTCTAGAAAGAACCGCTCGTTCCTTCGTTCGCGATCCTCCCCGTTAGAATTCTACCTCCACCGTTCTCAATACATACGGTTACTCTTTTCTTCTGATCCACCCGACCCCATTCCAGCGATATCGTACGCAAATGAAGCTTTACGGGATTTTTTTGCAGAACACGCATCCGAGTTCAAGCGTCTCATGGCCTGTCTGGCTTACTTTCCCAAGAAGAATCTGGAATGCTCACCGTATGCAGACCTTGCCTCGCCTTCGCTTCACACCGATCTCGAACCGCTCTTTGCAAAAGAGTATTGTGCGAATCTGGGGATGAGTCGACAAGTTCCCCTCAGAGTCGTCGGCGACATCGGTGGTGGAGGCGCAATGGCAAGGATTGAAAAGGCACGGAACGTTATGAAGGAGAAAAAGAGCGAGTGGAGTCAAAGCGACGAGCTTCCGGTGTGTTGTTCATTAGAATGTGTTCCTTTGATTGTTGATGGAATGGGCCCCGTAGATTGAGATACCCCTGAATCCGGAGAACCGTTACCATTCCATCTTTGCATGTCCCGTCTCAAAGGATCAGTCCACGGAGCAGAATCCACCAATGATGATGACCTGTGGACACGTTATCACGAAAGACAGCCTACAGAAACTCAGCAAAGTTAATGGGTCTGTTCCCTCTTTTGCCCCTAGCCGCATGATTGACAGATGTTCGCAGACGTGTTAAATGTCCCTACTGTCCGACCGAGTCAATGCAAGGCAATGCTTTGCGCGTATATTTTTAGGATAGCAATTCTTGATGTCATCTTGCGCATACATCGTATTTACTGTACCAGTCCCCCATTATTCAAAGTAAAAAAGTAAGCTCATACTCGGCAAGACACGGGATCGATCCAGCGTGCCTGAATGTGTACCTCTAAGCTGGGCGTCGGTGTGAAAGCGTAGCGGACTCGACTTGCCTTCATCGTGAGGGATTCCTCTCCATGTCTATCCGTGGTCCGGACGATTGTACTCTCATCGACGCTTGGTGTGTTCACGATCCGGGTTAACCGCTTCAGCGTTTCAGCGTCGACGTGATGCCGTCTCGCTAGGGTCACCAGTTCGGCGCTGTTCGTGGTTGTCTTGCGTGCGTCGAGCAAATCTGTCAAGGACGAAGCCAACAGTCTGTTCCTGACCGACTGTGAGCCGGCAGTTTCCTGCGCCTGCGCCTCTGACAGTACTCTGGAGCGATACATGTTCTGTATGTTGCTCACCTGCCAAGGACGGCCTTGAGTGACAACCCCCAAGAGAATTAAACAGCCCTCCTGGCATACAGGCTTACAGCTCTGACTGTCTGCATGCGGTGGTCGACCCGCACGGGGCCAAGCTGATTCAGTTTTTCCATAAAATGGGGATCCTTGGCGTCCTTCTCGATTACTGTCCGAAAATGCACGTTACTTGCTCGGACGGTACACAGGGCAGCGGAGTGAATGTAGCTGCTCACCTTCATTCTTGTTTTCAAAGGCCAGCGGGTTTTTGGGTCGTAAAGGTGCTGCAGGCTCTACATTAGATACAGGAGAAGCATGCGAGCCCGTCCAGGATGGTTTTTCCCTCGGTAGTTTGCGGGTCACCTTCGAGGAAGCACTCCCCATGGAAAATTAGCAGTCAGTAGTAGTACAAGCCCCAAGTGACTCTTCGTTCTCTCGTGCCTTGTGGTTGGTTCAGATCTGGACCGCCGCTTTGTGGGGAGGCAAATGTTATACGTTCTTGATCTTAGCACGGTATTTTCCGGAATATACATAAACACAGTTCAGAAACTTTGTTTCTGTACGTAGTGTTTCCAGTAAAGGGAAATTGTAACTTTGCCTAATGTACTAGAATATCGCTAGTCTCAACACCTTCCATTTTGGGTCTGTCCGCCGCTGGAACCAAAAAAACGTTGGGTTTCGAGACTAGAATGTCGCCTCGGCCAGAATCTGAAAGCAGTTTATTGTCTATACCTTACGGCATGTTTTACAGCTATCCGCTATTTACTTATACACGGTCGCAGTAATCAACCTGGGGTGAAGAATAGAAGTGACGATAGCAGCATTCCAGCACTGGCCAAGATCCACCACTTTTTCCCAGCTCAAAGGACAAAGGAGTGTGCATCAAAGAGGGGGGTATCAATGAAGGAGTGAAAACGAGAGCGACAATGATCTGGAGTGTGGACAGATAGACAGCGGAAGAAATAATTTCATTTAATGTGCAGACGGAGTAGCACCATGTCATGAATGGATTTCGTGATGGAAAAAAGATATACATAACTTTTTTAGTTGAAAGTACCCATGTTAGTTGGTGGGGTTTGCTGGTATACCTGATACATAGGGTACGGCGGATAGACTTGTGGAACGGTTTGACCACTGTATGCGGCTTGACCCATACCAAGAACACCACCGGTGGGGGGTTGGGGACCGTATGGAATCGTGGAAACGGGACCTTGTGAAATAGGGGTAGCAGCAGGATTACGACGAACGGCTGTGCGGGGACTGCTGATGTCCGGGGAACGAAGAGCAAATGGATTGAATGGATCAGAAGACGGGGAAAAGGCTGATGGAGGATTCGAAGTGCGAGGTCGAGTAGGCGCATTAGTCTGACCGAATGAGGGGTCGATATGCAATTGAGGTGGTCCAGATTGGGGGTTTTGACCACCCATCTGCAATGCAGCCATCATGGAGGCCAAACCCTGATCATTGGACGGGTAGCCAGAAGGCAAACCAGGAACACCAAAAGAGTTATGAGATTGTCCCTTTTTACCTGGCGGGCCGTTGGCAGTGTATGTCGGTTGATAGTTAGGAATTGGTAAGCCGACTTCCTCGATTAGGCGACGGTATGCCTGAGTAGCAATTACTTTTAGTTCGATCAACACGCGTTTTGTTGCTTCGATGAAGTTGGGCTTGTCAGCAGGGTCAAGGAAAGGACTCGTCAAAATCTTGTGCACAACAGCGACACCGTTGACTTGATCTCCCAAAACATCCGTAAGCACATGATCCCCAGGCGATGAGAACAATGCCTGCACTATTTGACGCGATGCCTCGAGCTCAATCTTCTGGTTGACAATTCGAAGGACAGTGAGTGACGCTAGCTTGTGCGTGCAAAGATGCGAAAGGTGGGGAGTGAAGCGTGGCGAAAGTAAACTGTATCGCGAAGGAAACGAAGAGGTGTCCAACAACCAGGTTAGCAACAATGCTCCGTTTGGATTGGTTGCGAGGGGGATTGAATTAAGGACCACCGCGGTAGCAATACGCCGCTGTTGGCTGATGGTGATGTGAGGGCTCTCAAGACAAGCTCTCATACTCCTCGCCCCAAAGCGGCCTTGTGCAATTTCCCACATACGGTCGACCATGGCATCAAATATGAAGTCATTTGCAGGTGCGCCAAATCGCAGGCAGCATCTGAAAAATTGGTTAGGAAGTAAGAGGAATATCACCAAGTGACATACTGCACGACATAGTTCCCAAACTGATCGAGGAGTAAAGGAGGCGCGTAAGCCCTCAGGTGTTGCACAACAAGTGCAACCTCCTCGGGACTCTGCACGCACTCAATGATCTTCTGAGCGGCCCAAGTTCCGTTCTTGTGAATTCCAATCATAGCCAGATGAGGCGTGATTCGTTCCAGCATCGCAAACCGTGGACCTGCAGAGCATTTCTCGAACAACTTTTGAACAACCTGTGTATCGTGTTGAGAAAGAGCATAGAGTCGTCTAGTGCTGGCAAACACCAACCGTATTTCCGAGCCAGTCAGAAGCTAAGTCAACTATCTCCCCATCGAGGAAGTCACCTGCGACCTGGTCCGTTTCCTCGACGGACATCGTACCAGAATCGAGTCGCTTGCGGAGCTCACGGAGTTTAGAAGCATCCCATCGCCTGTTGTTTGGTCTCTCGGAAACAAGGGGTATCGTGGTGTAGTACATTGTGGGTGGCCGGAATTCTAATCAGAAGATAAGAAAGAGATTGTTGAGGGGCATAAACAACTCACCAGAAAGAGCCTGAATATCCGCATCTGCATCAGCATTTCCCTTGGCGAGCTCTCGCATGATCATTTGCTGTTCCGTCACCGAGGGGATCCATCCAGCAGGCTTCGAAAGACCATCAGAGGCATAAGCTATGTTATGCATCCCCGAACCAATCATGCTGAGAAGCAAGTTTGAGCGATAGTTCTCAACCGTTCCCCCAAGAACCTGTTGATCTGCAGGAATTGTCGAAGCACCTTTGACGCTCCGCAATGCATGGATGGTTGCACCAACACTGAGATCACCAATGCCTTGAACAGCAACACTGGGACTGTCATCTTGAGCGCCGTTACCTTCTTGGCCGGCCTTGACTGGTACCTTTGCAAATCCAATGCGAATGGCTCCGACATCACTGCCCAACACATCGCGACCGTTCAATGCCTTCCTTGCACGAACAGCGTCATCGAGACGTTCAAAATTGACTAATTAAAATGTCAGACGTATTGGGCGCCCTGCAAGAAAGAAAACCTGACTGAATCCACAATTCTTGTGTGTCAAAACGCGAGCAGACTCTATAGGCCCATAGGGGCTGAAGACATTTAGAATTGTGGCAGGAGTCGTGGTACTTGGAATGGAGCCAATCCATAACGCACGGGTAGGAGTGGATTGCAACTGAGCGTCCAATCCTCCCAGGCCAGGGCTGGCACTCTTACCCATGCTGTTCGGTGAGGTTGCACCAGAATTTGTGATAGTAGTCCCCTTCGCGGGTGCAACCGGAGCACTATCGGCCTTCCCAAACCCGATTCGTACCGTCTGTCCATTAGGCATGCCAATATTGCCCCCAAGGCGATTAAGGACATCATCTTTGGCGCGGATAGCGTCCGCTTGATCAACAAAATTGACGAAGCCACACTCCTAAAGCCAGGGAATGAGCATTATTCTCAAGGGATCTACCTCAGCTGACCTTCTCGGGTAACAGCCTCAGGCTCTCGATGGCACCGTAAGGGGCAAAAACATGGATGAGCTGTTCGCTAGTAACGGCACTGTCAAGATTACCGATCCACAGTGATCGAGTAGGCGTCTGAATCTGTGAATTGTTCCCATCGGTTTTCGGTGAGATGGCCCTTCCCTGCGCATTAGGGGCAATGAGGTAGGCCGACGCGCGGCTAACCTCACCGTTAGGAAAATGGACATTAGGTGAAGACGCATTACGGGACGCTAGCTTCACGTCCGACTTGAGAATACCAGCAGGACTGGTAAGACTTGAAAGGGCCCCCGTAGCAGATGAAAGGTCGTTCAAATATGGAGTCTGAACCTCGCCAGCCGTAACACGGCGTTGGAGAGAACGGACGGGGTCATCGAGAGTCCCGACGGATATGGCACGCGGTCGTGTAGCCAGGGCGCTGCCAGGGGAAAGGTGATCGGTCTGCTTGAATCCTTTGGCAACGTAAGACGAATGCAGAAGGTTTGCATCGGAGATAGAGCCATCATATGAACTGAGACGTTGGCGTTCGTACAACTGTTGTGTCTCGTAATTTTCAAAGTACTCCTCGTCATCTTCGCCGCTCGGTGTAGCTAATAACGAAGCCGCGCCAGAGGAACGCGCTCGATACGGGTTAGACACTGTGCTTGCGCGCAGTCGAGGTGGGTTAGCCAAGTTTCCCGCAATCGCCGCCTGCGCCTGAGTACGTAACTCGGAAATTGTGGCCGCCGGGGGTGGGCGATGACTGTCATCCAAACCAAGATAATCAAGAGTGTGAACATCAAAATCATCAGCTGAATCAGCGGAAGTCACAGAGCGCAGCTCGTCCAGAACGGGAAACGATGATCCAGACGCGTTTGTAGATGATAACCAAGATGAAGAGAAAATGGATGGTCCAAATGGGTTCGCCAGGCCGGAAGACGGCAGGGTCAATGAACCGGACCTAAGGCGACTGTTGCGCTCAGCGACACCAGCGGGTGTGTTGTTTGTAGTAGCAGGGGTAACAGAGGTGGCCGAATGACAAAGCCCGGGGCGCGGGGGTACAATGACACCAGGGGGATTGCTGTTAGTTGGCCGCTGCTGTATTTGTTCTGTGAAGGACTCAGTAGAAGGTGTCGTACTGCCCAAAGTGTTAGAAACGGCAGCAAATCTCTGAGCAGCAAGATGAACATCGGAAGGTAGGGTGCCCGCCCTGGCTCTCCTGAAACCAGGAGGATAGGCCGGTGGAGGAGCAATGTCACTATCGCCCGGGGACGGAACATTGGGTGTCAAGTCGTTTGGCGGAGACCCGGAAGGCGCAAGGGCACGCAACGCAGGTGGCCTGTACCTCCCTAGGCGTTCTTCCGCCTGTATCTCTCGCGCTCTGCAGGGTCATCATTAACGAGGAGGGTGGCAAAGAGTGTTGCTTACCTCTTTGCAAAGGCTGCAGAAGGCGCCGGGGGTGGCGTTTTGCCCGAGGAAACTCTTGAATAGCTGCCATTGTTGTCGGAAGCAGATAAAGACATTATAGGACTAGTTTTCGTGTGCAATTAGAGATTACCGTTGGGTTGTGGATGGAGATTAACGGGTGCCCGTCCGCTTTTTCGTGCAGTGGTGGAACAAAGTAAGCCCGAGCTAAGGACTAAACAAGTGAATTTTGGGGGTCGTGTCCGCGATGCGGAGAGCTGATGGTGGGGACGTGTCGATGAATTAGCTTGCACTTGGCGGGGAATGAGCTAAAAAGAAAACGGCCAAAAAGCTAGTAAAAGGATATGATGGACAACGTCCACCGAGTAGTACTTTAAAGACTTGGTACTTGGACCAGAGAAATACGGAGTACTAAGTAAGATGGTAGTAGAAGTTTCGTGGTTGGGAACAAACCACTGTCAAGGGATCTCGAGCGACCTTTTCACACTCCGCTAACGACCTCGACTGACCGCTCTTCCTTTCCCAAGAGTGTTGAGCGATTTTTGTCCGACTTACGTCCTTGGGCGTCTTTTTTTTTTTACTGCTTCCCATTGCTATTGCCATCGCATCGGACTGGGGGTGGTTAGGACTAGCCTCGTGACGGGATACAAGTTTGCTAGCCGACTCTTTGTAATATGTGGGCAGGTACTATACGCATACGTATACGCCGGTACAAAAGGCCATAAGTAAACGGGCTTGGATGCACGGTGAGCTGACCGAGCGGTAATGTGAACAACTGCACTGCTCAAAGTCGAGTGGGGATCATAGAATAGTGGAGGTATACGAACATAGCGTCAAAATATCTGATATAACTTCTAGCAAGCGTAGCATGCGAGCAAGCAACAAAATGAATTTCAGTGGTGACGACAAAATTGCTGAATGCTGAAGCAAGACGCAGCCGGCGAATCAAGAGTGTCGAGGACCCTTCGTTGTCGGTGGGGTAGCACGAGATCGCGCAGCGACTGCGTCGGCAACCCTCCTTGACCGTCGCAATGGTCTCTCTATTGGAAGACCAAGTTTGGCTGTCGTGACATCTTTTCCTCCATCGCAGGCCGCTTCAGTCTCTTCTATTTCCCAATCAGGATGGACGCATAAAACACGAAACATCTCCTGTTCTGTTGGACTGAGTGGCGCTTCTGGCGGAACGATGACTTCGTCGGTCGACGTCGGTGGGTGCAGGGCGGACAGCGCGTCGTTAACAGAGGGTGGAATGGAAAATAATGGTTCGTCGACGTGTCCAGCCTCCACAGTAGCCCCCCAAACATCGTCTTTCGTAGGCTTTACGTGGTCGAATTGTGACACATGTACCGGATTTTCGATATCACAGGAATCATTGAAATGTGGACCAAATTGATTTAATAGTCTGCCTGACGTGCTCTTCCGGTAGAAATCCTGTAGAGCAGTAGGAAAGCGCATGACAAGGTCATCAGAGAGGAATGTACTCTCTAATCCCCTTGGTAGACGACGGGCATACAGACGAGCGACAGTCAGAGGAGCCCATATTCCATGGATAGACACGGAAGAATGGGACACGCTGACACATCCAATAGGAAGAGGGGATGGAGCGGGCAGGGATAGGTAAGATAGAATCGTACTGAGATTCACAAAATCAGTGTCAATTCGTCTCAAGAGCGGAATCCGACCAAGCACGGTCTGGTAGACAGATATGCCTACGAATACATTTGAATAAGTACACCCGACGCAAAACAGGGAACGTAGTTTACGTACCTTCGATTTGGGTCGCACAAATATCGGGGGCGCATGGACGACACGTACGGACAACCACAATGTCTGGGACAGCGACGGAACACGAAGAGTGTGATGGGTGCATCTTCGATTCAGCATGAGAAATCCTTGTCTCTTTGAGCATCGTGCACGCGACGTCCGCCTTGTCTTCAGGCTCAATGAACAGGGACGAAGAGATCACTTGACCTGAAACATGTTTGGGGGGCAAGTTACAATCTGGATGCATTCTCACCCCACTAGTCCACCCGTCCTCAAATTCATGTGGATGCACGGTATCTGGGCCAAGCAATTCAGCATCTTGCCAGGTCAGGGCGCAGCTACCCCTATTAATTTCATTTTGAAACGAGAGCGGTGGATTCGATGCGGGTAGTGCGGAAGGTGTAAGGAGAGTGTGGAAAGCGAAAGGATCTATGTTCAATTCAGATGTCGGGGGGGACGATGAGTAATGGAAAGAAAACGTAAACGGGGAGCATGATGAAGCTGGAGACCCCCGTACGAACGCCGGGAAAGGACATTCAT
This sequence comes from Tylopilus orsonianus, assembly GCA_038089095.1. Taxonomy (NCBI): domain Eukaryota; kingdom Fungi; phylum Basidiomycota; class Agaricomycetes; order Boletales; family Boletaceae; genus Tylopilus; species Tylopilus orsonianus. Next base: position 3,078 of record JBBPKE010000058.1, on the reverse strand, counting down.
GCTCATCCCGTTCCATTTTCACAGCTGGTAGATCCTGCTGGTTGTCTGGAACGCCAATCCAACCACTTTCAAACTCCCAATCCCAAAGCTCCAAGGCTTCGTACCCGAGGTCATGCGTAGCCGGTAGCTTAACAGTGGAGGAAACGGTGGACGTCGGTGCACAGTCGAGATCTTCCCAGGCATCTAACATACCACGGATGTCCGCAGGCACACGGTTAAACAGTTCGAACTGATCGGTGGTCTCAATCTTGACCTGGAGAGCTGGTGCCGGTGAGGGGGCAGAAAAGGACGAGGAGTCCCAATCGACGTCCGAGTCGAGGTCGAAATCGTCGTGGTCTGAGTCAGGAGGAGGGGATGCGCTCCAAGGAACAGATGGCGACCGCCTTCTCTCCTCTGCCGTTACATGACACTGGTCTAGCGGCGAGTGGACGCCTTGATCACAAGTAGGGGTATAACAAGGTACGGAAATGGACCTGCGCGGATACGGTGGCAGACTCCACGGAACCTCGGGCGAGGTTGGTTGCATATCGACGTCATCGGCATTGCCGAGGTCATCTTCAGACGAAGAGCCAGTCGTGTCATTCGACAAATCTATCACCTCTCTCGGCCGGGATACAGTAACCGGCGTTGGTGTATATGGCAGAGAAGGCCGAAGTCGAAGGGTGAGCTTCACCTTAGGGGGCCGTTCATCATCACTGGAATCGGCGCTGAGCTCACCATACCCGCTGTCAGTTGCAGGGCTCTGGCTGTCTCGTGCAGCACTCGAACTTTCCTGAGACCCCCTAGAACGACGACAGCCCCTTCTAAGTCTCTTCCTCTTCTCTCCGCACCGAACCTCATCACAGTGGGCTTGCTTCTTTGATAGCTCGTCATTATGTTTTGCTGTGGCCTTCCTTCCTTCTTTCCCGTATTCACAAAGGCGGATTCCAGCACGCGCAAACGGACACGAGACACCTGCAGCTTTGGAAAGGTACCAAACCATCGTGCCCCGTCGAAAGTTGGTTCGCCGTTCTCCTTCAAGTGGACCCTGGATAACCTGAGGACCGTGTTTGCCGTTGATCCCCTGATCCTTGAAACCGGACTTGGGTGGGCTAGGTGCTCCACCAACCCTACTGTACAGCGCAGGTACAAGGTTGTCATCCGTGAGAGTACCAGATAGAACATGTCGGAGAAGGAGAGGATGGTCCTGTTGTGCATCGCACCGTGCCATATGATTCCGAATGTAAGTTGTGATGGCCTGAGATGCAGCGGAAACGCTGATCCGAAGGGGGATCGATGAGTAACATGAGATAAATGCAAGGCAATAAAGCAGGCAGCAAGGCAGAGAGTACGAATGCTGAACATTGAACAGGGAAAGGCACATACTTTTGGCACATCAGACCATATTTGAGAGTCATTTCCGCGAGATCTTTGATCGTCATCGCGCGATTTTCCTGTAGGGCGTTAGCGTGAGAGACAGCAGGTGCGACATATTGTGAGCAATAGATAGTACGACATGGTAAGGAGCGGAACCTACGACAGAAATAAAAGAGCGACCAATCGCGTGAAAGACCTTGTTAGATGCATCTTCGGGGTGAAGCATAACGCCAGGAGGGGGAAAGATGGGGAGGCAAGGATCCGGAGAAGCAGGGGTCGGCTGGTCGGGGGCCGGGAGGGGCACGGGCTTAATCCTGCGTGGTACGAGATGCGGGGGAGGGCTCTGTCTTAGACGTGCACTGGACTTGAGAGTGGAATTCCTGCGGGTGCGAGTGCCATAACTGTGCTGAGAAGAGCTAGGGTGAAGGGGCGATGGTTGCGGGATGTGGAGATGCATTGAGCAACTGGGGTCTTGCAGATAATGTGTCAGAGGGACTGGCTTATCATTAGTGTCGGTGCGCGAAGTCCGCTGTGTCCGACTAGCGACGTAGAAGGATATAAAGCTTTTAGGAGAATTATAAGGGGCAGGGCAAGGCCAAGAAGGTGGATAGTGGTGATGGTGAAAAACAAAGGGAGGAGGGCAACGAGCCCGACGACGTGACACCCAAAATTGCTCGAACCATCAAAAATTCAAAAAAGGTTGCTGCGTACGTTTGTCACATAATTGTATCACGTAACCAAACTCACTTCCGATTACTGTATTCCACTTATCTCCCCGTCCAATGCGCGCCTCCGCCGCCATCAAAACCCCTCCTGCGCGGCCCACACATACTCTTGGCCGCGTGCGGACATACACGGACAAAGTGTCGCCCCCTCTCTCATCTCCACGATCCACACACCGGGCGCAGTAGCTGGCTCGGATCTTTTTTTCGCTTCAGCCGCAAACTCACCCTGAACTGATACGCTGTGTGTATTGTGACAGAGTGACTCGTTATGAGGGTGCATTTGTGTTCGCGGCAATCACTCAGATTTCTCTAGCCACGATCGTGTCACATCAAGCAGAACGCCACTTGCCATTCTAGTCCAACCTTTTTGTGTTCAAATTTTAATCCTGTTCTCAAGACAACGGAATATTCCCAGCACTTCCTACTCTACCCATATAGCAGAATGTCTCTTGGAATGTTTCCACATTTACTCCTACTACATTTTTCTACTGACCAGACCTCTCAAAGCATGTCACCCTAGATGACCTGGTTGCCATAGTGGACATAGTTCCCAACAAGAAATACTCTGATGAGCTTGACTAGTAGTCAACTTGAAGCTCAGTGTAGCTATCATTGGACTGCCATGGCTGGATTCCATTCAACACAAAATAAAAGACAAGCTATAGCTTCATGTAATGAGCTACAGGCTACCCAGAGCCATATAACAATAGGTACACCACTCAGCTATTTGACTCTGATATCCTCTTTCATGTCTGCTATCCTGCACTCTCAACCATCCCAACCTTCTCTCTATGCACCAGTGGTGCAATCTACCACCTTGGCCCTATTCAGCACATGTCCACATGAATTTAGAACTTTGGTTATCTGAGTGCCTCCATGAAACTGATACAATTGCAGGAAGCTCATTTGTTGGTACTCAGGCTTGTACCCCCTCAGTGGAGACTTTAACTTCATTTGTAAATAGTACCCTTCCATTGGTCAGTCACAATAATATGTA